>PVLA01012378.1:0-44951 GCA_004027455.1 Hydrochoerus hydrochaeris | reverse complement strand
TTTTCAAAGGAGATTAATAGGTCTTCCAAAGCCATTTTTAAAAATTGATGGAGAAACAAATATTTTTCATGAAAAAGACTATCTAAAAATTTGGGAAAAATAGCATTGTAGAAAATACTCAACAATTCTAGTCAGTGATAGGCCAGCATCAACAAAAGTTAAGAAAGATATAAGGCATCAACCAACAGAGTAGTGTAAAAAAAAGAAAGCTAAAAGGAATCAGCAATGGAAAAATAATAGAATGAGAAAATTTAGCAAAAGTCATTCATTTGTATCTCTTAAGGAAAATAATCTTCAATACCCAAATAAAAATCAAAGGCTGGTGTATAACATAGAAAAACCATCATTGTCTATGAGTTGTATAGAAGGGATATATCTTACCCACAAAATAATTCCCCCCACCAAAAAAAAAAACAAGAAATGAATGCAGGAAAAGCTGAAAGCAGAAAGAATGAAACAGAAGCCTTCAAGTACAAGTTATAACTCTCCTACACTGAGACTAAGTTGACATAAAACTGATCAGAAGATACTAAGTTCAATTAATACTGGTAAAAGGAACAAGTCACAAGGAAGAGGAAACCTCTGTAGAAGTATATTCACCAATTGATTGCATACTTATCTTGATCAAACAAATTCTAGTGGGCATCAAAAATTCCAACAATAAAATGAGTTGTACTAAACAATTAAAAAAAAGTACTTGACAGGTACCCACAGAATGTTTAATGCAACAACAGAATCCTAGCAGGACATAAATTTTTCTGACTTGAACCATATCTTAGGCTATAAACATGATTGATAAATAGAAAATAATTGAAAAAAACCTATGCATGTTATCAGATGATTCGGCATTGAAACTAGACACCATTGCAAAAGAAATTATTGAAAATAATTCAAGCTTCTGGACATTGCTATTCATAATCAATGGTTCACTGAATAAATAATGGAGGAAGTAGAAAATTCCTAGAATCAAACATCTGGGAAAATGTCAGAGTTGTGAGCAACATAGAGATACCTCCCAGATGTCCAGATGCTGTAATATTCAATGTGAGAAAGAGAAGGAGGGAAGTGGAAACTGGTACCCAGGAAAGACATGAACTAAAAACTGATACCCAGAATAGCATGAAGAGAGGCTTCAAGGAAGAAGATGGAAGTTGCAGGTGAGATTTTCACTTTGAGGCTTGACTCAATTCATGGGAGAGCTGATTCAAACCTGCAGACCTACAGTGAATACTGGCTACACCAGGTGCCTCCATGAAGAGATGCACCAGTGGAACAGAGCAGTTGATACACTGTGCTGCAGTGACTGGTGGGCTGTTTGGTTTTGGAAATCCCGTGTTAAAGCCCTCTCCAACTAACTGTAATTCCTTGGCAAATCTGAAAACTGTGTGGGTGACCCCCTCCTACACACAGAAAACATCAAGCTGAATGAAAATGGTAAAACAAAAAACCAAAATGCAGTCTCAAATATCTAGGCCACTAGAAGCAAGGACAGGAGACATTGAAACAGAGGAACCCAAAATTAACACATTGGGAATCTCTGAAAAGATATTGAGTGAAAAAAAAAAGTCATGAGGCTATAGGGAAAATCAAATTAATAGTACTCTCCCAGGTAAAGATTGAAATAACCTTAGTAAAGGAGTTGTTGAATGCAGCTGAAGAAGAAATAGAGAAAAAAGTAAATGATCATGGGAAACGTTGAATGAACAATATGGAAAACAAGCATAATTCATGAAACAAACTCAAAGAGACATCCAGGAAACAAAAAATTCTATTAAAAGTGTGCAAAACACCTAAATGAAGCTGAGGATAGGATTTCAGACCTTGAGCACAGGATAGTCATTAGTGATCAGGAAAGGATAAAATTTTTACGAATAACAAAGAAGTATGGAATGAAACTCCAGAAGTTTCATGAGGATGCCAAGAACAACAATATAAGATTAATGGGCATTTGTGAAGATGCAGCAGTCCATGCAAACAACATATGTAAATTATTTACACAAGAAATAGAAGATAATTTCCCAAACATGGGGAAAAATCTGATATGAAGATAAGTGAGGTGTATAGAATGCCAAACAGTCACAATCAACATAAATCCACACCCAGACACATAATAATTAAGATCTCAGATGTGCAGCATAAAAACAGAATACTAAAATCTGTTAAAGACACAACTCACCTAACAAGGAAAGCCCATTCAAATCACAGCAGACATTTCAGCATAAACCCTCAAGTCAAGAAGAGCTTGGAGTGAGGTATTTCAAGCCCAGAAAGAAAACAACTTTCAACACAGACTCATGTACACAACAAAATTTTCATTCAGATTTAATGGAGAAACAAGATACTTCCATGACAAAGAGCAACTGAAGAAATTCAGATCCACAAAACCAACCTTAGAAATATTACTGAAGGTCATACTAGACAGAGATAAAAATGACCACAATCCCCAAAACAACAGAAAGAAACCACCAGGTACGATAAGAAATTAAATAAGGGGAAAAGAAGAAAGACAAAATTGGAACATAACATGGCAAAATCGAGCCAGTAGATATCAGTGATATCTATAAATGTAAATGGCATCAATTCACCTATAAAAAGAGATAGATTGACAGAATGGATCAAGAAATATGATCCCACAATATGCTATATAAAAGAAACACATCTGATAAAAATGGAAACTCATTGATTAAAAGTCAAAAGATGGAAGACAGTATTCCATACAACAAGAGCCAAGAAAAAAGCAGGGGTAACAATTATATTTGCAGACCACATAAACTTCAAACCCAAAATAATTAAAAGAGATAAAGAAGGTCACTACATACTCAT
This sequence comes from Hydrochoerus hydrochaeris, assembly GCA_004027455.1. Taxonomy (NCBI): domain Eukaryota; kingdom Metazoa; phylum Chordata; class Mammalia; order Rodentia; family Hydrochaeridae; genus Hydrochoerus; species Hydrochoerus hydrochaeris. The sequence goes on along the minus strand of PVLA01012378.1, from coordinate 42,128 downwards.
TAGTGGAAAAATTCAAGAGCAAGAATTAAAAATTATTAATATATATGCACCAAATACAGGAGCACACAACTATATGACAGATAATAATGGACATGAAAAACCAAACACAGAACAGAATTATAACAGGGGATCTTAACAGCTCATTGATACAAAGAGATAGATCAACTAGACAAAAAATCAGCAAGGAAATAACAGAACTGAATCATACCTGTGAGCAATTGGACTTAGTAGATGTTTACAGAGTCTCCACCCAACCACATGAGAATACACATTCTTCTCAGATGTGCATGGGACATTCTCCCAAATAGACCATATATTATCCCATAAAACATTCTTAAGTAAATGCAAAGTTGTTGAAATTATCCCATGCATAATATCTGACCATAGTGCACTGAAATTGGAAATTAATGGCAAAAGAAATTGCAAAACCTACAGAAATACATGGAAATTTAACAACAACCCTCTGAACAACCAAGGCACTACAGAGGAAATTAAAGAAGAAATAAAACAATACCTACAATCCAATGAAAATAAAGAAAAAATATACTGCAATTTATGGAATGCAATGAAAGCGATCTTAAGAGGGCAATATATAGCAATAAACTGTCACATCAAGTACACAGAATGAGCACAAATAAACACCCTAATACTCCATCTCATGCTTCTAGAAAAAGAAGAGAAAGCTAAACCCAAAGCTAGTAGAAGAGTGGAAATTGTAAAGATTAGAGCAGAAATCAATGCAATTGAAACTTAAAAAACCCCAAAGAATTAATGAATCAAAGAGCTGTTTTTTGAGAGAATAAAAAAAAGACAAATGCCTAGCTAACCTTATCAATAAAAAAGAAAGAAAAAACACAAATTCATGCAATAAGAACTGAAAATTGGGAGATTAATACAGATCCCATGGAAATTCAAACCTTGTGAATACCTATTTTGAAAATCTATACTCAAATAGAGTGGAAAACACAGAGGAAATGGAGAGATTTCTAGAAACATGAACTACCAAAGCTCATCCAATAAGATACAGCAATTTTGGACAACCCAATATCAGCTATTGAAATTGAAAACATATTTGAAAACATACTATCAAAGAAAATCCCAGGTCCTGATGGATTCACAGCTGAGTTCTACAAGAAATTTAGAGAAGTTTTGATGCCAATACTCAAACTGTTCAATGAAATTAAGAAGAAAGCAATCCTCCCTAAATCATTCCTGAAGGCAAGTATTACTCTAATACCAAAACCAAGGAAAGATCCAACCAAAAAGGAGGACTATAGGCCAATCTCACTAACGAACATCGATGCAAAGATTTTCAGTAAAATACTGGCAAATAGAATGCAGCAAATCATCAAGAAGATTATACTTCATGACCAAGTGGGGTTCATTCCAGGAATGTAAGGATGGTTTAACTTATACAAATCATTAAATTTAATACACCATATCAACAGAGCCAAAAACAAAAACCACATGCTCATCTCAGTAGATGCAGAAAAAGATTTTGATAAAGTCCAGCCCATGTTCATGACAAAACACCTTCAGAAACTCAGAATACACAGTGTCTATTTCAATCTTATAAAGGCTATTTATGACAAATCAACAGCCAACATTACACTAAATGGACACAAAGTGAAAAGTTTTCACTTAAAAATCAGGAACAAAACAAGGATGCCCACTATCACCACACCTTTTCGATATAGTTGTGGAAAAACTATCCAGGGCAATGAGATGAGAGAAAAATAAAAGGAATAAAGATAGGAAATGAAGAAGTTAAATTATTGCTATTTGCAAATGACATGATACTCTATATAGAAGACCCAAAAAACTCCATTAAAAGACTACTAGATATAATAAACAAGTTTAGCAGTGTAGCTGTATTCAAAATCAATCCTCAAAAATCAATAGCATCCCTGTACACAAACTAACAACTCGCTGAGAGAGAAATTATGGAAATATCGCCCTTTAAAATAGCATCTATAAAAATGAAATACTTAGGAATCAACCAAACAAAAAATGTAAAAGGCTTATATGCTTAAATTACACAATGCTGAAAAAGGAGATTGAAGTGAATATTATAAAAGGGAAAGGATATTCCTTGCTCTTGGCTAGGAAGAATCAACATTGTAAAAATGACCATACTCCAAAAATTGTCATACATATTTAATGCAATCCCAATCAAAATACCATTGACATACCTCACAGATGTAAATAAAACTGTCCTCAAATTCATTTGTAAACAGAAGAAACCTAGAATGGCAAGGGCAATTTTGGGCAACAAAGGAAAGGCAGGAGGCATCTCAATTCCTGACTTGAAACAGTGCTATAAAGCCACAGTGATAAAATCAGCAATGTACTCTCAAAGAAATAGCCCTGAGGATCAATGAAACAGATTAGAAGATGCAAGCAGAACTATAAGACCCTCAGCCACCTGATATTTGGAAAAGGGGCTAAATATGTCCACTGGAAGGATAGCCTCTTTAATAAATGGTGTCGGAAAAATTGATTCTCCACATGCCAAAGACTGAAAGTAGATCCAAGCCTATCACCATGCGAAAAACTAAAGTCTAAATGGCTTAAAGACATAAATGTTAAAACAGAAGCACTAACTCTACTGGAAGACAAGGTGGGGAGAAGTCTTGGAGACATAAGGGTAGGCAGAGAATTCATGAAAAAAAATGCAAACTGCACAAGAAACTGTTCAAAGAATCAACAACTGTGATCTCATATTATTGAAAAATTTCTGCACTTCAAAAGAAATCACCAACAGAGTGAAAAGAAAACCCACAGAGTGGGAAAGAATTTTGGGCAGCAACTCCTCAGACAAAGGACTTATATCCAGAACATATAAAAAAACTGAAAAACATCAAACCCCCAAATTCAGAGACCCTCTCCAAAAATGGGCATCTGAGATGAACACACAGTTCTCAGAGGAAGATATACAAATGGCAAATAAATACTTGAAGAAATGTTCACCATCACTGGTCATTCAAGAAATGCAAATTTAAACAACATTGAGAATTCACCACACTCTAGAAAGAATATCTGTCACCAAGTAAGCAACTCTTAACAAATGTTAGCGAGCCTGCTAAGAACAAGGAACATTGCTCCACATTTGGTGGGAATGTAGACTGGTGCAACCCCTATGGAAATCCATATGGACAATTCTCAGAAGCCTAGGATTGCATAAAAAATTGCAGAGAAGCATAATGATCTACAAAAAACAGCCAAAAGATCCTAAGAAATCCTTGATGTTCATAAAGAAGAAATGACTGCAAAAGTAATGAACTTGCAAACTCAAATTGAGGGACTAAAGAAGGAATGTCAGCAAAATCTGCATCAGGAGCAGAAGGCAGGCAATGATTATGTAACAGTTATGGCACCACAGACACAACTAACACAGAAGAAGACTGTCAGCAGTGGTACAAATTTGAATGAGCAGGATTTCACACAACAGACACACAACTTATAGGACCATTTAAAGAAATATGAAAAGAATATGGGTGCAAATATAATGTGAAGTTATAGAATAGCAAACCTATAGACATTTTGATATTGTAAGTTAAAAATCAATTAATGTCTTGTCACTGTGCTCATGCTCCGGGTCATACAGTTAAGACTGCTAAGCTCAGTTAGCCTTGATTTTCTTCATCCGGAAGCTGCTCCCAGGCAACATGCTAGATCAACCTGACTGTGACCATGTGCAATGTCTGTGTTTTCCTACCTAGAAAAATATATGGAATTTTTTCATCTTGCTTCAAGGACTTCATGTCTAAAACAGACTGGCCCAGTCAAGGCCACATTTAACTCCACTTGCTCCACTCAACCCCTCCCCCTGCTTTCCCAAGATGTTCTTGCCTTATGACAAACAATTCCTTCTAAGTAAACCTGTTTAAAGCAAACCTGCTTGATAACATATGACTTTATACATGGATCCTATAATGTAATAAATTTTAATAACTTTTACTAACCTTTAATCAGCCTTGTAATGCCTCCTTGCTGAGTGTATTTAAACCAAACTCTAAACTGATTCTGGGCTGGAGAATTGGACTCAGACCTACTGTCCAAACCCGGATGGCATTATTAAACAAGATGTCTTCCAAATTCCTAGGTGTGGAGCATTTTCCCTTTGGTCCAGGGTTTTTCCACAGCACAGCTATAGTGACACCTTATAAAGGTTCAGTATTTACAAAAAGTGCTCTTTGAGTAGATGATGGGTTGTGAGTCTAAGACCATGGAAAATATTATAATCACCATACTAAAGCTCCCTGATGATCAGACTCAGACAGTTTGAGAAAGAGAAGGTACACAGCTAATTGTTTTTTTTAACTCATGTTGGTGTCTACTAATTCAATCCATCAGTCTGTTTAATTAGAAAGTGTCATGGCTTCCATTTTCATCTTCAAGAAATGAGGAGAATGATACTAGACAACTTCTGCTTGAAAAATTGTGCATGAATGCTCAGTCATTCATTTGAGTGTGATAATATCCTTTAGGGCCCTTCATGTAGCCAGAGAGAAAGACACATCTGACATTGACACACAGATACATTGCTGAATACTTTTAAAATAGATTTAATTTATCTGTGGAGAAATGATGATAGCTTTTAATTTTTTCTTCACTTTTGTGTTAGGAAGAATTTTATACTAATTGAAAGATATTTTGCATCACAAAGTATGATTTATTTGCTCAGTTAATGTTCCATTCTTTTGTTCTTGTCCACCTTTTTAAAGAACTGTTTGCCTTATTTGTTTTTAGGGTTTTTCATTTACATATACATGTAATGTATTTTGAGGTGAAACACTGGAGTGTTTTCTAATGAGTTACAGTACTTATTTGAATATTACCCAGATTGATTCTTGAATATTGTTAAAGACTAATTCTTTAAACTATAGCATATGCTAAATCCCAACTGGCAGTAAATCATTGTTTACTTAACTTTTGTGTGTATATTTCTCAGAGGAAAAAATGCTGCTATCTAAATTGTAGTAAATATAAACTGCCTTGCATGTGATTCAGTGAATGTAGGAAATGCCACCTTGGAGGAGAGATAAAATTTATGACACAAAAAAATAAAAACGGATAAAAACACTAGGAAAGGGCCAGGTGTGGTGGTGCAGTTCTATGATTTGAGCACCTAAGAGGCTGAATCAGGAGGATTGTCAAGAGTTGGAGGCCAGCCTGGGGTACACAGTGGGTTTAAAGCTAGCCTGAACTATTTAGCAAAAAGCCATTTCAAAATAAAACACACACACACAAAAAAGGATTGAGCTTTTGTAATGTACCTCAAAAATTAGACAGGAAGATAAAATATAAAGGTAAAAGAAAACAATAGAAATGAAGAAACAGAAAGCAAATACCTCATATAGAACCTTAAAATGTCAACATTTACCTTAATTTTATAGGACAAGATGTGTACATAGTATACAAATACATTTCTACTATATTCCCTTTACATGAAACCCACTGCAAATTCAACAGATTAAAAATAATGGGATAAAAATGGTATATAGTGAAATATGTAATAAAATAAAATCAAGAGTGATTTATTAATATCAACTGAAACATAAGTCAGCACAAAACATATTACTTGAAGCAAATAGAACTATATATATATATATATATATATATAGGATCATATCAAGAGAGATAAAAAGTCATAAGACTATATGCCAAATAACAGAGCTTCAATTCATTTGCAACAAAAGTGCTAGACTGAATAGAGAAATATACATTTACGTTTGGGAAAATGAATATTACCTTTCATTCTGACATTCTGACAGACTTACTGGATAGAAAATCATCAAAGACAGTACAAATAACAATTTAATTTATATATACATATACATACATAATATATATATATATATATATATATATATATATATATATACACATTATATGTGTGTGTGTGTGTACAACATTTCAAGAAACAACAACAAAATATGCATTTTTGTACTTCTGGAATCAAGCACCAACATAAAAATCATCTTTGACCAATGAAAATTCTCAATAAATATAAAATGATTGGTATCCTATGGACAATGCGATCGGATCCTAATGCCCTCCAACTGGAAATCAGCCAAAGTCAAAAGGAAATTTTTTGAATAGTAAAAGTAAACACCACAAACTTCAGTTGTATCTCAGACAAAGAAAAAAGATATCTCAAAGTAAGGAAAGTAGTTAGGAAATTGTTGCCAAAATAAACCAAATGTAAGAAGAAGAAAATAAATAAAGAAGGCAAGATTTCAGTGATACCTCAAACAAAAACAATGGAGATGTGAAGCCTAATGCTGTATCTCTGAAAGATTTAATATGATTCACAAACCTATAACAAAATAGAAAAAAAAACAGTATACATCACCAGTATCAGGAATGAAATTGATGTTTATCAATACATCCTTCAGATGTATTGATAAACATCCTGCAGCATTTTAAAGTTTTACCAAGGAAGAAAACAAATTCAGTACCTTAAAAATTCATGAACCAATTTTTCAAACAGTAAAACAAAGGAAATATTCTGCATGGGAAACTATTCTATATTATTGAAAGATTTTACCATTTGGGGTAACTGTGTGAGCCATAAACAAAACTTCTCTGAATTGTTTCATATAACTGCATTGGAATTCATATTTATTTATCACCAAAAAAGCTTTAATTTGAAATAAAGGCAACTTTTCTCTTATAAAAAGACAACACAGACCCAAGAAGAGAGTCTCTTTCCTGCCTTTAAAGGTGGTATCATGCGCCAAATCCTGCAAAACCATAAGCCATACTCAACCTCTTTCTTTCAAATTGTAGGTGCTTGGAACTGTGTTTAACTACAGGAACACTGACTAATACAAGGCTATGTCTCATATTTCCCAATTAAAATATCGTAAATAAGAATCAGGAAAACATTTCTTGATATTCTCACCACATATCAACCCATAGTTCTCTTTTCATAAGGAAGAAATTATTTAGTGCCACTATTATAAATATTTGGCTTTATTACTATGAAGTTCTTAACAATCCCATTCAATTCAAGCCAAGAGAAACATCAAAGATTACTTTCACCTGGTTCCTGTGCCATGTGCCCTGTACTTTGCTGTCCGTCCAGGACCTCTTCTTCTCTAATGTGGCTTCTGATTACCGCAAAACTGTTGCGACTCCTAAGATTGTAACGTTGTTCAGTCCGGCTGTCTGCAAATCCACAGTCCACCTCTTCCCCAGCAAGTCCACTGGCCTGACTTCAGTGGGAAGGCTGAGAATCCATTTCTTCAAGGTTAAGCTCTGAGCTGTCTCAGTGAGCAGAGAAGAACTTCTGTTGCCCAGGATACATCACTAAAATACAGGACTAGTTTTCAGTTTTATTTATTTCCTGTTTCAGTGGAGCAGACACTGTTTAGTCTCTGCCTATGAGGACCTCTGACAAGTCTCTGGTTTAACTCTGCCCCTCAGGCAGGGCTTGCTGGGAGTGGTTGCCTAGGTGTCAATATGGTTCATTATTGCATAGCACAAGCTGTTCCAATTACATTTCACTCAAAGCCAGGGGATGAGCAGGGTGTGTGGGTGGGTATTTGCAATAGCAGTTCTCTGGGATTGTGAGCCAGAAAATTAACCAATGCGAGTTCAGTTTGGAAATTCAGTGATTTAAAGAGACCATTATCATAAAAAAATGTTTTTAATAATAAAATGTAAATATTGTCAAGCAATTAGAATAGACCAAGTTCTGCACACCACCTGATGATGCAGATTTAATACATACATCATTGTTTATTTGTTTGTTTATTTATTTTGTGACAGCCCATGCAGGTCTCAAATTAACAGCCAATCTCTTGCCTTCTAAATTTACAAATGCTAGAATTACAGGTTTTCGTCACCACTCACATTTTCTTATCGTTTTTGAATACAGGTGCCTCAGAGGTTGCCAAACTTGTCCAGGCTGGGATCCCAGCTCTTCTTTGTCTCTTCCACAAGGAGTTCTTTCCAGTTTTGCTAGACTCATGTTATTTGTAATGTAAATTACAAAGCTAGACTCAACTCAAACATATTTTCCATAAACCATCTTCTTCAACATTTCACGCCAATGTCATCTTACTTAAATGCATGACTAGGAAATCAACTGCCTCATTTTGTATTTGATGGATTGATTTATTAAATCAAATTTTCTAATGTCTCAATTTCAGTACTCAAAAGCTGTCATTATAAGAATAACTTATGTGAAGTATTTTGAAATTGTTGTCAAATGAAAATATTTAGAATTACAAAAACTCTTCCATCTTTATTTCAGACCATTGAAAATGAGTGTTAAACACACCAAATCCCTCTTACTGCACTCACATAAGTGGAACAAGATTATTAAGTCGTCATTGTAGAACAAATGATTATGCAAGTGTTTTTAAAATACCTATGGCATTAAGGATAATTTTGCTTTACAACTATTTTTTTTTGAGAAATGCAAATAAAAATAGAATTGGATGCATTTGTGAAAGAAACTTTCTGAGTTAGCAAAAACCCTGCCAGATTTTATTATATTTGTTTGTTTCTTCTTTGAGCAGTCTTGCAATTGAACCCAAGGTTCAATGGTACCACTGAGCTACATGGACGTTCAAAGTTTAAGGAATTGTATAATACAAGATGAAGCCATTAGGACATAAATGTAAGAGGACCAAAATATGAAATTCAGCTTTGGCCCTTACTATGTATCAAATATCGTTATGGAGTAAGAATATGTCATAAAGAGAATTCATGAGAAGAAAGGGAAGAAAATCCTTGGAGGCTGAAAACAGTTATACCTTTCGCATGTATTGATACTTGGGTTAATGTTGCTGCAATGAATCTATGTCTAAAATGCCTTGTCTTGTTTGTAGAACTGGTCACAACTATGGGATTGTGACAGAAGTATTGTGAAGTTAAATCTAAGGGAAATAACCACCACAGACTGTAAAAGGGTTTTGATTTTTCCCGCTAAAAACAAGGCACAAATTATGAAATTTTTTTGTTTTATAAGAAAATCAGTGATTTTTTACCACTACTTATTATCCATTTTTCTTATACCTAAAAACACCCTGAATTTCCAGGGGGTAAAACTCCCTTCTCCAGGATTAGTAAAGTATGGCTAGTTGCAGCTGAATTCACCTTCATAGTCAAAGGACTGGACGTATGAGACACACATGTCCTACCAACTATCTTATACTGCTGTTAATGACAACAAGAAATTTGCCAAAATAGGATCACCTCACAAAAAAGATTCAAATTAAGAGTTTAATCTGAGAGATGAGATAGAATTTCTTTTTTTTTACTGTTACCAGGGTTTGAACTCATGACCGTCTGCTTGCAAGGCAGGTGCTTATGCCACTGAGATAAATCCCCAGCCCATAAAACTTCTAAATGAAGGAAAAAGAACAAAATTTTCCATTGTGATTGACAAGCTGGTAGGTTATAATCTCAAAATTCTTTTGTCTGTTTTCTTCACCAGATACTGTGGAAAAATAACATAGAGAGAAGAAAACAAAAACAGTGAATTAGAAAGCAGAAATACTTTGGGACACACCAGAATGTAGATGTGACTCAAACTATTTGAAACCTGTGAACCAATGTAATCTTTTTAAAAACTCTAAACCCTTGAATGATTTCAAAATTGTAACAATGAAAGGTCCTGTTAGGAGCAAATGCAAGTGACACCAATAGGATAACTAGTGTAAACAGATGTCTAAAAAGTAATTTTAATATATTTGTTAAGCAAAACTTCTGTGTTTGTTCCAACTGTGTAACGCAAATGTCTTTGTATAATTTAAAATAATTTGGTTTACTTTTATGAAAACAATAAGAAAACAATTTTTTTCTGTCACTACTTTGTCTAAACTGTTAGGCACTGACACTGAATGTGAGTAGGTTGAAAGAAATGAGCATTTTTAGTGGACTATGTATTAAACATGATTAGAGCATGGAATTCTGAATTTGTTAAATTTCCTGCTTTTCTATACCATCAGTTCCTTTCAAATTGTCACTATTTTTGTATTTTTTTCATATGTTATACAGACATTATGCAATGAATGTTGATAATATGAACTAGTAATATTGATTTAATTCTAAATGAAAGGAAACTATTTTGGGTATATATACAGTTAGTTTCTCTTAGTTCTTTGAAAAGAAAAATGTGTGTTAATATTGTTTGGATGTTACTTCATGCCTATGTCTTGTATTCTGAGTAACTACTATGCAAATGACAATGCTCAGCATATTAATTATTGCCACTTTGCTGTTGCTCTCATTTTAAAACTTGCTTAATTACTATGCTTTCTCTTTAAAGTAAATAAAATTAAATTGAGAAATATAAACAAATATTTGGTTTATATTAAGATAGGACATAGATCTGATGGGAACTCAAATGCCTTTCAGTTGTACCTTATTAGAGAGTGAGATAATGATAGGCAAGCAACTTTTCCTGGTGCCATTTTTAAAAGACCTAAATTTAACAAATTCTCAGGGCCTAGATATTATGCTTATGTGTGCATGTATGTGTAGTATGTGTGTTTAAGAAAGTTTGAGCAGATCCCTGGCTAGATTATAAGCTTTCATTTCAGTGTAATATCTAGATACTACTAATATTGCAATTATTTTCACTCAAGTTTTGAGATGTCAAAGATTAAAGCACTAGGTCAGTATGAATACTGTCTTTTTATACATCTTGTGTCCCAAACATCATTCCCTTTCAATGTGTTGAAACACAAAAGACTGAAGAAATTTGATGTATAGGAAAATGCTTGGGTAAAGAATTTAGAGACTCAAAATGAAGACTTCTGTTAACTACACAATCATCAATGTCTGTAGACTTCAAGTCCACAGTGTAAGAGTGTTGAATGCATTAGTCAAATTTTGAATCATTCTGTTGCTCAGAGAAAGCGATTTGGGCAGTGGGAATTGAAAACATTGATTGAGACAAGGTGTCAATTTGGCAACTCTGTAATAATCAGGAAAAGCTGAACAGAGGTAGAATTAATGTCAAGTCAAAAGTAGCAAATGAATAAGATACAATTTCAAATCCCAATTCAATTTAAGAAACCCTATCTTCAAGCATATTAATTCAAAGCCAGTCAATTGAAAAGTATTGAGCCATAAATGACAACTCCAAAAGATTCAGGTTTGAGCCAGGGGTAAGTAATTACAAATGTGATGAAGAAATGCACAAGGCAAGGGGAAGATGCAAGATACTGACTGTAGCTTGATTGCTAAATAATATACACTTGGACCTCTGAAGGTTGGTACTCTACTGTCCTGGTAAATTATTATATATAAAACCACATCTGAGATACCCTCAAAGACATATTGTTTCAAAAATGTATATATGAGTATGAATACAGTGAGTTTTTGAATTTTATATTTTAAAACATCAAGAACAATTGTGTAATGAAACCTCAGAAATTTGTTGTACTACAGAAATAAGGATAATTAGCATATTATTGGTATTTACAAAACTATAAATGATTTGCTTTCCTAACATTTTTCATGTTTAAGTTAATACGTGATGATAAATAGATTTCCCATGTTAGTGGTCCTCGAAAAAAAGAAAGTTACATTTATTTTCCACTAGGTGTGCTTATTAAATGCAGTGTGTTTGACTCTTATTTTGCCCCTGGTGACTGCAAGTCCATTTGTCAAAGTTATTCATGCTCTTCGCAATCATTTGCTTCTGCACAATACATTATATTTACATAGGAAAAACCAAGAGGAAGCATGAAATGACCACACATTTTACACTGAAAAATAGCATTGTAACATTTGTGAAGTCTTACTCAATTGCCTTACAACTGTACCTAGTGCACAGATATGTACAAGTAATTAAAATTATGTTTCCTAAATTGTCCATCTAAATGAATTCTTATTACCTGACATATTTTCACATAAATACAGGTTTGGATCAACATTTTGATCTAAAGATAAACAGCATATATACACAAGATTACACTAACTTTATAAAGTTTTTAATCTTAAAGAAATAAAGAAGTAACACTCAATTAGTAATCAATAGACAGTTTTGAGTAATGGTCATGTACATTAAGACAAGAAGCCAAAAACTCATAATCTGCTTATATCTAAACCAAAGTTGGGAGCAATCTGAAGGGAATGACATTTCAGTTCAAATATTTAAATCAATAATGAAAATTCATCATTTACATTATTAATTTCTCAGATATTTTTATATCATTCAAATCAAAGCAATAATTGTAATGTAAAATGAAATTTATAGTGTAATTTGATACTCTGACCCAATCATATTGATTTTATTCTAAATTCTGGAAAAATACCATGAAGTAAAGTATCTGAAAATATTTTGTTTATATTAAAAAGAAATTGATCCTAATGGAACTTAAATGCCTTTCACTCATATCTTAATAAAGAGCGAGATGTTACAGAGTTGTATAATCAATTAACTCCCTGGTGGAAGTTTTGTGATGCCTGTATTTAGCATAATCTTCAGGACAGCAAAAAGATTGTGCTTGTGTGTGCATATATGTGATGGGTTTTTAAGAATGATTGAATAGGTTCCTGCCTAGGTAAATAAGCATTGACTTCAGTGTAATTTCTAGGTACTGCTACTATTATGTTTACTTCCACTGAAGTTATGAGATTTCAATGATTGAGATGCTAAGACACAAAGTGTGTTGTATATTTAAAAATCTTTCCTTCAATATTTGTCCTGAACCATAATAAAATTCAATGTCCTGAAACACAACAGACTGAGTTAATTTGATTTATGGGAAAAATACTTGGGTCAACAACTGTAAGACTCAAAATGAAGTCTACCAGTAACTGCCCCATCATTTATTTTTTTTTATTTTGAAGTGAATAAAACAAAGAGGACAGAAGGGAGGAAATCAGAATTGAAAAATGCAAGCAACCCAGCACATCACAACAAGACAACAGGACATCAACAGTAGCTACCATAATGACTCTTTTCTTTGAAACACTTGAGCATAGTTTCACACACAATAATATCAAACATAACAAAATAGTATTAAAACATTCAAAACAATGAAATATTTACAGGACTTCAAAACCAAATTTCAGGAAATGAACAATGGCTACTAAATTTCATTTTCCTCAAAATTTGTTTATACCATTTGAAATAATAAAATCAAATAAAACAGTATAGGATAGAAGTAATCAAAAGAGCAAAAGCATAGTAGGACTTCAATATAAGATGATAGTAATTCAAAAATTGCTACCATAAATTCTTGTTTGCTTCAAAATAGCTGTTCATGCCAACACACATTGTAAAATAAAACAAAATAGAATAAAACCAATCAAATAAATGAATGAAAGTATTATAAGGCTTCAAAACAATATAGTAGGAAACCATGATTACCATAATATATACCATTATATTCAAAGTAGCTACACCTATCATCTGACAGCATAAAATCTAACAAAAAAGAGAACAAAACCAAACCTAAAAAAATGTGTGAACAATGCAAGAGTTCAAGCAAGACAATAAGAAATTAACATTAGTTTCCACCTTTACCTCGTAGGTGCTTCCTCCCCTTCACTATTATAATAACTCTTTTGGATCCCATTAACTCCTCTATTTCTTATGCTATGGTTTATGTGTATGAGTATGCCCATGAGTATGATATCCAGTTGCATCCATTTACCCACAGGAACTTTGAAATTATTCTATTTTATAGCTGGTTAACTTTCTACTTTGAGAAAACACTGTATGTTTTCTATTCATTCTGCTGTTGATAGGTAAGTTACTTTTGCTTTTTTTTTTTGGTTTCCTGTCACATGCAGCAATTATTTTCTCACCTTTGATTTTCAGTCTATGTATTTCCTTTCAAATTAAATGTGTTTCTTTTATACAGTATATCGAAGGATCTTGTTTATTGACCCATTCTCCATGTGCTTCTTTTTTTGCTGACTGGAGGCCATCTACATTAATAGTTACAGCCAGCATACATCGGTTCATCTCTGCCATACTATACTCCTATCATTGGCCCTCCACATTTCTCTCTCATTCAATTGCCTGTCTTGTTTGGGTGTCCTCCTCTGCTGGTGTTCCTGGAACCATGGTCATTTTATCTGTCTCTAGAATATCTTTTAGCACTCTTTAAAGCTTTGGTTTGGAAGTCCTGAATTGCTTCAGTTGTGCTTTATCAGGGAAGTATATTATTTTTTCATCAATTTTGAAATATAGTTTTGCTGAGTATATCAATCTGGGTTGGAAGTTGTTTTCTTTCAAGGTTTGAAACACTGCACTCCAAACTCTTCATGACTTGATGGTTTGTGTTGATAAGTCTGCTGTGATTCTGATTGGTTTTCCTTTATATGTAATCTGTCTATTTTCTCTAACAGCTTTTAATACTCTGTTCTTGTGCTGAATTTGATTATTACATGTCTTGGTGTTGATTTATTTTATTTATGGTTAGTTGCAACATGCCTCATTCTCTGCATGTCAGATACATTTCCATGTTTGGGAAGTTATCTTCTATTACTTCAGTGAATATCCTTTTTAAGTTCATTTGTGTTGACTCCTGTTTCTTCACTGAAATATATCACTCTTAAATTATTCATGCTTGCATTCAATGAGTTATTATTTCCTGATTCCATGTTATTTTCAAAGGATCTTTCCTTTCTTGATCACTAGCTACAATCCTATCTTCAAGATTTTAAAGTCTATCTTCAGTCTCTTTCAAGCGGTTGTGCCAGCTTTCCACTGAATTATTAATTTCCTAGATATTTCTTTGAATTTGTTGCATCCATTGTAAATCCTTCAATGTTCATTCAAGTTTTCCATCACTTTCCTGTGCTCCTCCAATTTGTCTATGTCTTCTTTATACCTGCTGAACAATTCTTTCCATATTTTTGTGATTTCTTCTTTTATCTGAGACATTATTTCTAATTTGACTGCTTTCACAATCTTATGAAATTATTTCCTTGCTTCTGTTGTTATCCTCTTTGAGATTTCAGGTGAGTGAGTTCCATGACTGTATTTTCCAGACTTACTATGTGTGGGCTAGAGACCTGAGTTTGCCTTTTGCTCCTTCATCTTGACATTCTCTTTGGTTCCTCTCAACAAGCTTGTTGTGGGGCCCAAGGCCCTTGCCATTTTGGCTGCCCTTAGGCAGTGTAGGGTTATGGGACAAGCCCCTGGGAACCTCTAGTCCCAGATTTACAGTGAAGTTTGAAGTGGCCTTCTCCAAACCTGCACAACTATACTGAGGCTTTGCTGATGATCAGGTGTGCCTGGACGAGGGCCTCCCTGAAGGTGAATGTGGATCTTCTGGCTCTCTCTGTCTGCACTGCACATGCAAAGGCAGGCAGAAGCAGACCTTCTTCAGGCTCTCTCTGCCCACAGTGTGTGCACAGAGGAAAGAGCCTTCTTGTGGGGGCATTCAGTAGTCCGAGGGGCATCTTCTCCTGGCTCTTTCTGCCGGCTCTGGGTCCAAGGAAGAAAGGACCTTCTGTTGGTGGCAACTGGCAGGCAGTGGCTGGTCTTCTTCTGCCTCTCTCTTCCCATGCATGGAGGTCTTCCCAATCATTTAATCTCTCTAGACTTCATGTTCACTATATAAGAGGGTTGATTGTATTTGTCAAAGTCTCATTTACTCAGGTGCTCAGAGAAAGAGAATTGAACAACAAGAATTGAAAATAATTTCTGTATGAGGGTGTTAAATTGGTAACTATGAGGTGGAGAGGAAGGCTGAGTGTGGTTATAGCTAATTCCAGGTATAAGAAACAAGGGGATGGGATAGTAGTTTCAATTACCAAGTCAAGCCAAGAACTACTGTCATAAAGAATATCAATTCAAACCTAGTAAGTTGAAAAGAATTCATAAAAGAAAATTCCAGAAGAATCACAGTTGAGCCAGGGAAAAGTCATGGCAACTGTGGTGAAGAAATCCACAATGCAGTTGCAGACACAAGACACAGATTGTGGTTTGCTGTATAAATATTAACACATTGAATGACAAAGGTGGGTATTCTGTTGTCTTGGCATTTTATTGTTTATAAAATCACATATGAGGCACCCTCAATTCTTTTCTTTTACAATTATATGTATAAGAATATAAGTATAGTGAACTTTGCTGTATGCACTGTTTATTTCTATGTACGGCCTGGTGACTTTAACTCCAGTTGTGAAGGTTTTTAACAACGTGGTACTCATTTGTTTTTGCACAACACATTATACTTACATAGGGATAACCAGGAGAAAACATGAAATAGTCACACACTCTACACTGAAATATATTATCTTTGTATGGGCCCAAACTTACTCAAATGCTAAACAATTGTGCTGTGATGCTTGATACATTGCATCAATTTGAGACATCTAGAAACTTAAGTAAGTTATTCAAACATTATAAATTGTAGGGTGTAAAGGATATTCCCTTATGTCACTAGAAAGCTGTTGATTGTGCTACATTGAGAAGTTTAAAAGTTTAACTAAATCACTAAGCAAGGGGCTGGGTTTTGCACTTTGTAAACATCCTGAGCCTCTGCATGAGGAGGGTAGACAGATGGTATGAGTGGTGTGCCAACCCAAGGGCATAGCCTGCATACAATATAAGGGAGTAAAAGAGGTTTGTTTCCCCTCCCTTCTTTTGCTCTTGTTGCATTTGCTCTCTTCTGCCACCTTGAAGTGTTGTCCCTGTGCCATGCCACCCTGCCTTGGAACCAGCTGATTATTAATTTAATTATCCACACATTCTGAGCTAAATAAAAAAACAATTCTTTGGTACTGAGTACGTGGTATTTGCCTCAGCAATGAGATAAAAGTAACTAGGCAGAATTTGAAACCAAAGAATTGGGACATGGCTGGGATGACATTTGAACATAAGGTTCAAAGCCCTTTGGCAATAGCATGTGGGAAGAGTTTGGAAAGTTTGTAGATGTTGCCTGAAAGAGTAGAGCAGGAATTCCTTAAGGTATTCTGTATGGAAGATACTGCTGAGAGCTCAGGTGACCAAAAGTCTGATAGAAATCCTGCTGGTATCACCAGATCTGGAAGGTTTCTGTTGGGAAGGAGAACTGCATTGGTTATTCCTGTACAGGCTGTGTGTGTAATGGCTTGATAGAAAGATTTTTCTGCATTTTTTTCATGGTCAGAGACACTGCTTGAGACTGTGATTAAGGGTCACAGACTAATCATTTTAGCAGAAGAAATTTGAAGGCAGTCAAATACTGAGGCAATGACATGGCTATGGTCAGGGGCTTTTAGCCTTAGTCATATGCTGAGAAAAAAGAGCAAAAAGCCCAGAAAGATGTTTCAAAATGTTTTGAGTTTGGCCACAAAGGGGCACCATTAATTCTTTGGACAATACAGAGCAGATGAGATTTTGATTTCTTGGAAAGAATTGGAGAATACAATAGAGGGCATGAGGGCATCACAAGAAGCAAAAAGGTAACAAAATTTGCAGCTTTAAAACTGAACAAGCAAAAACTACACAGTGCCATATTCCAGAAAGTGAAAAAAATATAGAAGTTGAACCTAATAATTGGATTCAGAGATTTGAGAAAGGCAGGCACTCAAATTCTATGGCCAAGAGAGTCGAAAGACTGACTACTGCTCCATAAGGCAGCAGATCTTAGCATCATCCATGAGGCACAGGTTTTAGTTGCATGCAGAACACAAGAGTTATGATGTTAAAAAGCCTTCCTGCTAAATTTCTGGAGAACTGTAATGTCAGGTGGTGTGTTCTTGAGAGGATATTGTGTGGAAAGCTGTGAGTGTAAAGACAAAGATGCTGTTGCATTCATAGGAGTTTGGAAAAGCCAGAATCATGGATCACCTAAGGAAAGCTTCATGGAGGAAGCAAAGTGTATCTAACAGAGAAGTCATGGGAGCTATAATCACCAGAAGAACCATAGGAGTGCATTCACTCAAAACCAGTGCACCCTGTGGTCACCATTGGATACCCCTAGCCAGCAGTGCCCCAGAGAAGCCAGGAGAACCAAACAGTTATGCTTCATACAAATTGTAGTCAAAACAGGAAATGCCTGGGAACTGACTTCCCAGTTGTTTGGAAGAACTCAAGAAAATATCAAGAAGAAGAAGAAGCAATAACCAGTCCCCAGACTCCAACCCAGGCAAAGCAAGTTCACGAGATGAAAACATGGAAGGGATCAGGAGTCACACACAGAAAGTTTCTGAGTAATGACAGCTGATGTAAAGAGACAACTTCCTGAGGCTATACTAAAAAATTAGAACACAAATACTATCTCAGATAAAAGAAGAAATGAAAAACATAAGGCAAGAGTTGCTACACATCTCTAAACAAATTATAGATAAAAAAATAGAGGAACACAGGAAAATGACAATGAATGTACAATACAAGAGAGGCTGAAAATACATGAAATAGATTGAAAGAGGAATCCAGGAAATTGAAACACCATTGAAAGTTGGAAAAAAATCACTTGAAGTATACTGAAGATAGACTTTGACACCTTGAAGACAGATTTGCAGCTTTTGATGATGAAAGGAAGGATCTTTTAAAAATAACAAGATACCAGGAAATAAAATTTCAACAATGCAAGATGACACAGAGGACAATAACTTAAGAACAACAGGTTTGAGTGAAAAAGTAGGGGTCAACACAAATGACATTGTAATCCTATTTAAAGAAATAGTAACAGAAAAATTCAACATTTTGAGAAAATGATGGGTTATACAGATAAGTGAGGCATATAGAAGTCCAGGTAGCCATAACCATAATAAATCTATACTCAACACTTAATAATCAAGATTCCAGGAATTCAACCCAAGAACAGAATATTAAAAGCTGTTATAGAAAAGAAACAAATCACCTATAAAGGAAAACATCAAAATTATGACAGACTTCTCAAAATAAACCATCAGGTCAAGATCTTGCAGTGAAATATTTGATTTTTTGAAAGAAAATAACTCTTAACCCAGTATGATATATGATGTAAAACTATCTTTCAAAATTAATGCAAAAACAAGATAGTCCCATGACAAAGAACAATGGAAGGTACTCATGACCACCAAATAATCCTTACAAAGAATACTGCAGGACATTCTAGGGAGCAATTAGGAAAAAGACCATGGTTCCAGGAACAGCAGCAAATGGAGATCACAAAACAGGGCAGACAGCTGAGTGCAATGGCAAAGCAGATAGCCAAAGGCAGAAAAATAGCATGGCAGATAGAAACCAGTACATGTTGGCCAAAACCATTAATGGAACTGGCCTGAATTCACCAATAAAAAGAAACACTAGAAGAGTGGATCAGGAGACAAGATCCATCAATATGTTTTATTCAAGAAATACATTTAACTCCAAAAAGTCATAGACTGGCAAATGAGAGAATAGAATGCTGTATGTGAAAAATGAATCAAAAAATGTAGGGATAGCTTGCTCATCAACTACAGAAAGAATAAAAAAAGATATAGCATTTCTTATAATAATTAGGTTTTATTATAAACCTTTGTTATATAGCTTTCCATTTCATATAATGGAAAGCTACTCAGATATAAAGAAAGATTACTGCAGGGCTCTTGTAGATAAATAGATACAACTTGAAGTCATGATTGTGGGGGACATGATTTAGAGTCCATGGGTGAATGTTGTGCTATCTCCCCTAGGATAAAAAACTAAAGGAATTAGTGGGATTCAGAATGCACAATAGATGCTGGGAAGGAGATGTCTACAGAAGGAAGGTGGTGGCCATTGTTAATCTATATCATGTTTTGAAACCCTGCATTGTTTTCCTTGCTCTGTTTAGCTTGGTTTTGTTGTTCAATTTTTTATTTAATCATATTTGATAATGTGAACAGCTATTTCAAAAATAACAAAATGTATTACAGTATATATTACTGCTTGACAATTATCTTTTTTTGAAGCCCTGTATTGCTCTACTTCTGTTCATTTTTTTAACTTTTTTTTCTTTTTTTCATGAAGGATTTTTTCTATATGCTTTTCTTTGATTTTATTATGTCTGATTGTATAAGCAGCTACTTTAATGATAAAAAGATCCATTATTGTAGCCACTATTGTATTTCTATTGTCTTATTTTGAAATCCTCTATTGCTTTCAAGGTTTTGTTCTGGTAGGTTTCAATCTGATTTGCTTTGTTTGATTTTATTATGCATGATGGTATGGGCACTTATTTTGAACATAACAAGAGGCAATATGGTAGTTATTATTGATTTCCTTTTATCTTGTTTGAAACCTTGTATCATGTTCATTGTTTTGGTTTGATTGAGGAATAAATTTTGTTTATTTGATTTTATTATATCTGATGTTTTAAGCAACTGCCTTGGATGTAACAAGATGAATTATGGTGGCCACTGTCTTGTATTTCTACTGCCTTGTTTTGAAGTCCTGTTTTTCATCCATTGTTTTCATTTTATTGGCTTTATTCAGTTTTTTCTGCCTTGATTTTTTATGCCTGATGATATAGCCAGTTATTTTGAAGCTTTCAAGGGATGTCATGGTCGCCATTGTTGACTTCCTTTTCTCTTGTTTGAAGTCTTGTATATCATTCATTGTTTTATTTTGATTGTCTTTATCCTGTTTTATTTCTTTTGGTTTTATTTTCTTCAAAATTAAAACAAAAGTTGAGACCAAAAAGTAATAATCTGTTTACATCTAAAGCAAAATAATTAACACACTAAAGAAAATGAAGTTTTCTTCAAATACTTAAACCAATAAGCAAAATTGAAATCATTCAACTTGCTAATTTCTAAATAGTCTAATATTGTTATTCCCATCAAAGCAACACATGCTGCACAGAATGAAATTAGCTGCCCCAAACAGGGCATAAAGCAAATAGTAAATTATTAAAAAATATTGCACAAAAGAAGCAACAATGGACTTTCTAATTTGCTCTAGAATTCAGCTTTGAATCTCTTATTGGAGTCATGACTTTACCAAGATTGTGGGCTCTGGCCTTCATACCAACCTGTAACTGAGTATTGCACAGGAACAGTACAGTGTGAATATGTAAGATGACCTTATGTGACTTCTGCACCTATAACTTGTGACTATCAAATGTGATGCCCTCTAAGAAATCTGTGCTGATATCCATGTGGGAAATATGGTAGAATGTCGCAAAGAGTTAATCCTCAGTATGCTTTATTGAAGCCATACTGTGGGATGTACACATTGATTGTGTGTCTGTCCCTCTAAATAATATGCTACCTGGTATTGGATGATGAGTGAGAAGTCAAGCTGTCCACCTTGAGAGTCATCAAACTTGCATATTTGGAGGAGAGTGAAGGTAACTCATGACCTTTTTGACACTGGCCTTAAGTTCTCACAATTGAAAGTCATCTTCTGCTAAGTATCTGGGCCAGTGAGCATAGCACAGCTGATTTTTGCTTCTGGTTTCTGCCTCTTTATCAGTCAGATTCTGCATGCATGGTCATAGAGACAACAGCTTGTTCTATATAGCCCTGCCCACTTCAGAAGCCAAGACTACTTGAGAAGCAGAGTAAAAATAAATTAAATGAAATACTATTTTTACCAAAAAATTCTAAACAAATACTAAACAATGAAATACTATTTTTTAAAGAATGAATTTTCCCCTGGTGAGGAGTGGTCACATCTGTAATCTCAGCACTGGAGAGATGAGGTTGAGGCAGGAGGTTGGCTGAGAGTTCAAGCCCAGCCTGTGCAATATAGTGGGTTCGAGGCTAGCCTGATGTGTTTAGTATGATACCATGTCAACAGAAAGAAAAAATGACTAAGATAATGATCATAATTGCAACACATTTTGTGACTTTTCCAGTATAAGTTCATATGTCTAGTTTACACATATACAAAAATAATTCCAAGACCTGATATGCTTTTGTGAGACTGATTCTTATATGACAGAAATACATGCCTTATTTAGGGACAAAACCAAAAGTCAAACTTTGATCTTCTAATGATGCCTCAGTGATATTAAGAGATAGAGACAATTAAAATGAGAGCTCTCAGTAAGGTGTGAAATGTAATTCTAAACACAAATTTAGGCCCACTTCTTTTGTATATATAGATTGAAAATAGTGAAAGGATTTATGATGTATGATTTCAAATTACATTATAAAATATCACACAGATCATTAAATATAACAGCATCCTCACTAGCTTATCCAATATAGAGCCTAATAAAATAAGTCCTTTTGATATGATTTGCATTTTATAATGTATTTATTGGTATAAAAAATGGTAACTGTGAGGTAATGGATATGTTACTTTGATTTTTGTGGTTTCACAATGTATGAATGCATCCAAATGTCAAGGTGTGGGTCTTAAATAAGTATGTATTTTTTGTCAATTACACCTCAAAATTATGTAATAGAATCTTAGATATAAACATTATATTTTATCACTGTTACTATTTATGTCTAGGTGTCTCTCAAAAGGCTCTTTTAGATGGGGCTTGGGAGCTGATTTTTGATTGATTTGTAGTTCACTTCTGGGATTAAGTATGTGAATGCTACACCTCAGCTACAGTAGCTAGCCTGAATATAATATAACAGAAAGAAAGAGGCTTGTCCTCTCTCTCTGCTCACTCTTTTGTTGTTTTGTCATCTTTTAATGGCAGCACCTGTTGCTCTTCTGCTGTGTGCCACTCAGCCTTGGAATCAGCCAATGATAGAGTAAAACCTCTAAAAACTGTAAGATACATAATAACCCTTTTCTTCTTTAATTTGTGCCCAGGATTTTGTACCAACAATGAAAGAATGGTAAAAGAGATGATCATATTCTTGGTCATTTTTCTTATGAATTATGCTCAGTTACATTCACTGCCCCCCATATGAGTGTGACAATAATTGAGAGAAGTGCATAACTATATTTCACTAAATCTATCTTACCCCTGAAAAACATTAAGTCCTCATTGAAAGAGGTAGAGAATGTGACAAACTATACTGCAGATTACCAAGATCTCCATAATGATTTTACCCATTTGCTCAATATCTCTAATGCACTAGTTTCAAGAAGTATATATAGACTTCACTCTTTGTACATGAAAAGAGTTTAGATGCTATATATTTCTTTATTATGTGAAATCTTTCAATGAATTTGTAACATATTCTCTGATTCATTTAATACGTTTTATTTTATATAAAGCCTGTTCTGACTTGCTTAGAGAATATTGTACACTGTTATTAGAGAAATTACATATAGATAATGTGAAGACAGAGAAATCGTTTTTGTAAGATTTACAGAATAGAGATTTCTCAAAAAAATTAGATTTAGAGGACCAGTTTGACCCAACTATCCACCATCTCATTTTCTTCCCAGAACTGAAAACACCATGTGATAGTGGCATATGTACAAATCTGTTTTGATGGGAGCATAATGTGTAAAAACTAAACCCTGGAAACAAACCATACTCCAGTGAACCAAAATATGGATTAAAAATGTGTGATTTTTATACAATTGAATATTACTCAGTGATATAGAATTATAATCTTGTTCTACAGATGGAATTTAGACCATATTCTTTAGTGAAATAAATAAGATTCACATATGTAAACATCATATTGTCATCCTGCTGAAGAAATTGAAATAGTACATGAGTGAGAAAATATACAATCAATATTGAGAAATGTGAAGAAATTTTTAAAAAGGAACTAGAAAGGGGAAAGGGAGAAGAAATAGTAAAGGGAGAAAAATGCAAGTTAGTTATACTTGTAGCAACTTTTCATTGATAGGAAAGCAAATTTTTAATTAATATCAATAGGAAAATTTCACTTCATAAAGTATTTTTGTTTTTATATTAAAAGGAGTAATACAAAACTGAACAAAGAAAATCAGAAAAAATAATAGAAGTGACAAAGAATTTCAAAGTAAGACAGCAGAAGATCCACAGTGGCTACCATAATGTCTTACTTCCTTCAAAATAATTTTCTATACCTTTACACACATTGAATACATACAAAACAAAATAATATAAAACTGGTCAAAACAAAGTAATTAAATCATTGCAGGCCTTCAAGCCAGAAAAGAAGAAAATCAGAAATGTCTATGTTAATGATGCCTGTTCACTGCAAAACAGCTGTCTATACCTTCCTATATGTTGAAATTAAATAAAATAAAACAGAGTAAAAGCACTCTAAACAAAAATAAAAGCATTACTAGATTTCACAGAATCATAATAGGAAATCAGAAATCGGTACCATAATATCACCTTTTCTTCAATGTAGGTGTTCACATCATGCATAATACAATCAATTATCATAAACTGTTTAGAATAACTTCTAGGCATGTATAAGCCTCTCTCTCTCTCTCTCTGTATATATATATATATATATATATATATATATATATATATATATATATGAATATATATATAATTTCATCATTAGAGTGAAAAACAAGCAAAAACAAAACAAATTACTAAAAAAACCAAGAAATAACATTGTGACTTTTATAGGGAGATGGATGCAACTTGAGAAGACACTAATAAGTGAAACAAATCAAACATGCATGTGTAAAAAACTGATTATCTCCTTAGTGTTAGAAAAGGTAAGTGAATATGAGTACATAAAATTGGAGAATATTTTACATCTATATATTATACTATAAGTATCTGCTTTAAAGATAATAGCACAAAAGGGATGGGGATTTAGCTTAGTGGCTTAAGCACCTGCCTGGCAAGTGCGAGGTCATGATTTCGACTCTTAGTACCAAAAATAATTAAATAAATAAATAAAGATAATAGCACAACAAACCAAAGACTCACCAAGAGAGAAATTATGGAAATATCATCCTTCATAATAGCATCTAAAAAACTTAAATACGTAGGAGTCAAGCTAACCAAGAATGTAAAAGTCCTATTTGCAGAAAATTATGCTACACATAAAAAGAAGATTGAAGGGGATATTAGATAATGGAAGAATATTCCTTGCTCTTGGCTAGGAGGAAACAAAATTGTGAAAATGGCCATACTTTCAAAACTCTTATACAGATTTAATGCAATCCTGACCAAAACAGCATTAATATATGTCACAAATCTAGAGAAAACACTCCTAAAATTCGTTTGGAACCATAAGAAAGCTAGAATAGCAAAGGCAATTCTAGGCAACAAAAGCAAGGCAGGAGGCATCTCAATTCCTCACTTGAAACAGTACTATAAAGCCACAGTGATAAAATCAGCATGGTACTGGCAAAGAAAAAGACCTGAGGATCAATGGAACAGAATAGAAGATGCAAGCACAACTATAAAGACACTCAGCCACCTGATATTTGACAAAGGGCTAAATATTCCACTGGAAGAAGGATAGTCTCTTTAATAAATGGTGTTGGAAAAATTGGCTCTCTACATGCCAAAAACTGAGACTAGATCCATGCATATAACCATGCACAAAACTAAAGTCTAAATGGATAAAAGGCCTCAATATTAAAACAGAAACACTAAATCTACTGGAACAAGGTAGGTAGAAGTCTTGGAGACATAAGGTAGGCAGAGAATTCATGAAAAAAATGCAAACTGCATGAGAAACACTTCAAAGAATCAACAACTGAGATCTCATATTATTGAAAAGTTTCTGCACTTCAAAAGAATTCACCAACAGAGTGAAAAGAAAACTCACAGAGTGGGAAAGAATTTTGGGCAGCAACTCCTCAGACAAAGGACTTATATCCAGACCATATAAATAAAACTGAAAAACATCAAACCCCCAAATTCAAAGACCCTCTCCAAAAATGGGTATCTGAGATGAACACACATTTCTCAGAGGAAGATATACAAATGGCAAATTAATACTTGAAGAAATGTTCACCATCACTGGTCATTTGAGAAATGCAAATTAAAACAGCATTGAGATTTTTAAATTTTATTTGCTCTTATAATTTCTTCCACTAGGGAGATATTGCAAAGTTTACACATGCAAGTCTGTTTTATTTTATGAGTACAGTCCCTATTAGAATCGATTTACATATAAAAGTCTTGAGTTTATGTTTCTTAATAGCTGAGTACTCTTCAAATTTATAAAAATCCATCTTTCTTACCCATTCTATGTTCATGGTTATTTAGGCTATTTCCAAGATTCAGCTAGTACAAATCATACTTCTATAAACAGATATATAGATAGTAGATATAGATAAAGATAAATCGATTGATCAATTGATCTGTGGTATGATGTTTTTAATTATGTTGGGACAATATCTAGAAAAGGGATAGCTGGATTGAATGGGGCCTCAAATCTTCATGTTTTGAGGAATTTGATTCCATATTATTCATAACAGTTTACACTCACACTAACAAAGGAGAAGGGTTCCTTTCTCCCCATATCCCTGGCAGCATTTTTTAATTGGTAGATTTTGTGGTGATAACAATTTTTTTTCTGGGGTAATATGGAATACCAATGCTGTTTTAATTTGGATTTTTTTAAATGAACAATAATGTTGAATACTTTTTCCTATTTTCTTTGACTTTTGCATTTCATCTGAGAAGTGTGCATTCATTTCAGAGGGCCATTTTTGGACTGGGCTTTAGATTTTTCAGGTCCTGATTTTTTTCAGTTCTTTATTTGTTCGACATAGAAGTCCTTTGGTTGAGGGGCACTCAGCTAAATACTTTTCCCTGTCTGAGGAGTTTTTTCCAAAGTGTTTGTGGATTCTTTCGTTGTGGAAAACTACATTAAGTTGAGATCTCACTTGACGATATTTTCAAGTACTTCCTCTGCAGTTTGGTTTTTATTCATGAACTCTCACCTATCCTTATGTATTTGAGATTTCCACTTAATTTCTTTCAGTAAATTTAGCTTTTCTGTTTTAATATTTAGATCTTTGATCCATTTTAACTTTGGTAAAGTGTACCATGAAAGACCTGCTTTTTACCTCAAGGTGCATAAATTTTACTGAAAAGTACAAGAATAATGGGCTTCTGCAATTAAGCAGGTACTACACAGGGATAAAACATTGTAAAATATCAGAAAAAATTTCTTAGAATCTGAATTTTTAAGTTCCTTCAGTGGCAGTGAGCTTACAAAAAGCATTGGGGAAAAATAGGTGGTAGCATGGCGAAGTTTAAAGAAATGATGTGTGGACAAGTGGGGCCTTCATTATATAAAAGGCAGAAAAATGTAAACTAAACAAGGTAGGAACAAATGTTTACATTCAGTGTCATAGAATATATGTGTGGTAAGGAGAAATAATTAAATTTCTTAATGACTATTATTTTCCAAATGCCATAATCTTAAGGGTCATAGATACTTCTACTTCTATTGGGATTGATTATAATGCATTTTCTATTATTTTTTTCTAAACTTCATTTAAAAAGAAAAATACTATATATTTACAGTACAAAATGTATAGTTTTAACATACATATACACCTGAAAGTTGATGACAATCCATGTGTTTGGCATTTCTCTTACCTTTAATCATTTCTGGAAGCAATTCCTCTTTTCCTCTGTTAAATTTAATGGTATCTTTATTGCCACAATTGCCAAAGATACCATCTTTGTTTTGTTTGAATCTGTTTTCTGTACAATGATGTGTAATATAGCCAATGTTGCTACCACCATAGCAGTTTATTCTTCTTGAAGTTGTAAGGTCTTGTGCAGAACCTCAGGATGCCTATGTATCAGAGAATATTGTCATTTTTTGTCAGAACGTTGGGTAAAAATGTTTTCATCAATTTTTTCATGTGTTATTTTAAAGAAAATAAAACAAACCAAAGAAATTGAAACAGAAAAAAGTAAATCAGAACAGAACAATGTAAGCAACACAGGATTACAAAACATGCCAACAAGAAATCAACAGTTACTACAAGAATGCCTCTTGTTTTTTTTGAAATAATAATCCATGCATTCATATAAAATAAAGTAAAATGAAACAAAATAGTATAAAACCAAAGAAAAAAGAATTAATGCATTATAGGACTTGAAAAAGGACAATAGGAAATGAACAGCAACTACCCAAATTCTGATAATTTATTAAAAATAGCTGTCATTACTGTCATACATGTTGAAATCAAATAACAGAAAGCACCAAAACCAATCAAAAAATGAATCTAAGCACAACAGAACTTCAAATCAAAGTAGCAGGAAACGACCAATTGTTACTACTATGTCTCATTTTCTTCAAAACAGTCATCCATACTACCACACATAACAAAATCAAATAAAACATAGCAGATTAAACCAATCAAAACAAAACATTAAAATCAAAACAAGATAAAGAAAATCAGCAATGGTACCATAATGCCTCACTTCTTCAAAATAACACTTCATACCATCACAAATAATGAAATACTTTAGGAGAAATTTGAGGCATGTATATGCATATACATGTATATCTATCCTTTCTGTATTAGAGGAAAAAACAAAACAAAATGTACAAGAAAAACAAGAAAAAAGGAGACAAATCAATAACAATAATTGAATGTTCTAAACAATAACAGTATAGGCTTTCCAAACAAGGTGGTAGGAACTACAAAAAACTTGTTAGTTTGAATAGTTATCTTCAAAACTGTTCAACAGATTTCATGTATAACCATGCTAAATTTATCTGGTTCTAGGAATGTTAACTCTTTTGTTTCAAGAACTAATAGAATTAGCACTACAATCACATTAGCTATGTTAAGTGTATATATACAAATTTATATATATTTTCTCTTCCTTCTTTTCTACTTTCCATATATTAAATATTTTTCTCCTTTGAACAGTATTTTAATCTTTCACAATATTTCAGATTTTGGATCTTATTTACTCTTTCAGTTTTACACTATGGAAACAATGTACTTACACATTTGATTTTGATTTATTTCGCTTATGAGTATGGTCTCAAGTTGCATCCAATTACTTACAAAAGAGTCAATGTGATTCCTCTTTATAGACGTGCAGTATTCCCTTACATAAAAATACGTCTTTTTATCCATTCCCCAGTTAATGGGCACTTGAGCTATTACCAAGATTTCCCTATTACAAGTTGTGCTGCTATAAATATGGGTACACATATATCACAGTGGTATGATGCATTCAGTTCTTCTGGGAATGTGTCCAGAAGTGGAATAGCTGGGTCAAATGGGAACTCCAGTTCCACCTTTTAGAGGAATCTCCACACTGATTTCCACTATGGTTGCACCAGTCTAAACTCCAACCAATAGTACAAAAGAGTTCTTTTTACCTAAATCTGCTAAAGCATTTGTGGTTTTTTTGTTATTTTTTTGACCATGCCATTTCTGGACTGAGGTGCAATCTGTATGATTGTAATTGGCATTTCTCAAATAAGAAATGCTGCTGAACAATTTTTCATATGCTTATTTTCAATACTTATTTCTTTAGCTAAGAAGTGGGTATTCATTTTAGATGCCCATTTTTGAATTTGGGGAGCCATAATTTTTTTGTTTCATTATATATTCTAGATTGAAGCCATTTGTCTGAGGGACAGTTGACTAAGCTTTTGTTCCAATTCATAGGGTTACTTTTCACTCTGTTGGAGATTTCTTTTGAAATGCAAAAAGTTATTAGTGAAATGGTATCCCAGTGTTTGATTCTGCAAATATTTCCTGTGCAGTTTGATTTTTGTTCATGAATTCTCTGCTGACAGGTATGTCTTCAAAATTTCTACCTACTTTTGTTTCCCAGCAGATTTGGTGTTTTTGTTTTTAATATTTATTTCTTCAATACATTTCCACTTTAGTTCAGTGTATGTTGAGATGCATGGGTCTAGTTTTCATTTGGGTATGTGGAAAGCCAGTTTTTCCAGAACAACTTACAAAAGAGGCTATCTTTCTTCCAATAAATCTGTTTGGACACTTTGTGAAAGATGTAGTGGCTAACTATGATTGAAGTTTTGCTTGTATCTTCTAATCTAGTCCATTGATCTTCAGCTATGATTTTACTCCAGACATTTGTTTTAATTTAAAGAGAAAAAAAACACAAAAAGGGTAGAGATATTACAGAATTTCAAAAAAGATAAACAGTAAAAAATAACTACTTGATAAATTATATAGTATCCTTTTAGAAATAGTTGTTCAAGTTACAAAATTAAAGCATACAAAGTGGAAATTCATACAGTGAGACTGCACAAAGATCTGTTCAACAATTCAACAAGAACTTAGAAATATGGTTGTCAATCCTACACACTTGAATTTACATGCAGTTAAACATTTTATAGCACTTCCTATTTCCTCTCTTTTTTACAATAGCAATTAAACATTTTTAAAGTTTTATTTAAAGGGAGAAAAAAAGCAAAACAGAAAAAAGTGTATCAACAATACAGAATTCTAAAAAATAGAAGAAAAAAGAGAAAAGAAAAAACACTAAGAAATCTCTAGTTGATAAATTACATATTGTCATCTTGGATATAGTTATTCAAGTTACAAAATTAAAGGATACGTAACAGACATTCTAACAGTGAGACTGCAAATAGTTCTGTTCAAAGATCCAACAAATATTCAGCAATATGGTCATCTATTTAACACACTCAAACCTACATGCAGTTATATCCCTTAGAGCACTTTGTTGTCCTCTCTTTTTTACAATATCATTTAAAAATTTTGGGTTTTATTACTCTTATAGTTTTTATTAACACTTACACTAGAGACATAATGCAATATTTATAAATATGATTCTTATTTATTTCACTAATGAGGATAGTCTCAAATTGTCTCCATTTACCGATGAAGGCCTCAAGATTGTCCATTTTAGAGCTGAGTAATATTCCATTGTATAAAACTACCACAGCATTTTCATCCACTCTGAAGTTGATTGGCATCTTGGTTGTTTCCAAGATTTAGCTATTACAAATTGTGCTGCTATGAACATGGGTGCACGTATATCACTGCAATATGAAATTTTCAATTCTTCTGTGAAAATGCCCAGGAGGCGAATAGCTGGATTGAGTGGAGCTTCCACTCTGAGTCTTCTGAGAATTCTCCATATGGATTTCCATAGTGGTTGCACAAGTCTACATACCCACCAACAGTGGAGCAGAGTTCCTTTTTTCCCACAGCCTTGCCAACATTTGTTATCAGATGATTTCTTGATGGCAGCTATTCTTTCTGGAGGGTGGTGAATTTGCAATGCTGTTTTAATTTGCATTTCTCAAATGACCAGTGCTGATGAACATTTCTTCATATATTTATTTGTCATTTGTATATCTTCCTCTGAGAACTGTGTGTTATTCTCAGATGCCCATTTTTGGAGAGGCTTTTTGAATTTGGAGAGCTTGATGTTTTTCAATTCTTTATATGTTCTGGATATAAGTCCTTTGAGGGGTCGCTGGCTAAAATTCTTTCTCACTCTTTGGGTTTTCTTTTCACTCTGTTAGTGATTTCTTCTGAAGTGCAGAACTTTTCAATAATATGAGATCCCATTTGGTGATTCTTTGAAGTGTTTTCCATGCAGTTTGCATTTTGTTCATGAATTCTCTGCCTACCCCTATGTCTCAAAGAATTCCACCTACCTTGTATTCCAGTAGACTTAGTGTTTCTCTTTTAATATTTATGTGTTTGATCCATTTAGACTTTAGTTTTTTGCATGGTGCTATCCATGTATCTAGTTTCAGTCATTGGTGTGTGGAGAGCCAATTTTTCCAACACCATTTATTAAAGAGGCTATCCTTCTTCCAGTGGACATATTTAGCCCCTTAGTCAAATATCAGGTGGCTGAGTGTCTTTGTAGTTGTGCTTGCACCTTCCAATCTGTTCCATTGATTCTCAGGTGTATTTCTTTGCCAGTACCATGCTGATTTTACCACTGGGGCTTTGTAGTATAGACTCAAGATAAGAAATGAGATGCCTCCAGCCTTGCTTTATTGCCCAGCTTTGGCTTTGCTATTCTCGGTTTCTTCTGTTTCCAAATGAATTTTAAGTGTCTTTTCTCTACACCTATGAGGTGTGTCAATGTGAGGAGTATTTTCATTGGGATTGCTTTAAATCTGTATCACAGTTTTGCAATTGTGGCGATTTTCAGAATGTTAGTGCTTTCTAGCCAAAAGCAAGACTATTCTTCCATTTTCTGATAACCGCTTCAATCTCCTTTTTCAGCATAATATAAATTTCAGAATAGCAATCTTTTACATTCCTAGTTAAGTTGATTAATATATATTTCATTTTTATGGATGTTATTTTAAAGGGCTATATATCCATAATTTCATGCTCAGTGAGGTTTTTGTTTATATACAGGAATGCTATTGATGTTTGATCATTGACTTTGTATCCAGCTGCACTGCTGAACTTGTTTATTACCTTTCATAGTCTTGTAATGGAGTTTTATGGGTCTTCTGTATAGAGTATCATGTCATCTGCAAATAGTGATAATTTAACTTCTTCCTTTCCCATTTTTATTCTTTTTATTTCTCTCTCTTTCCTGATTGCTCCATCTAGTGTTTCCAGAATTATATTAAAAAGGAGTAGTATTAGTGGACAACCTTGTCTTGTTCCTCATTTCAAAGTGAAAGTTTTCAGTTTTTGTCTGTTTAGTATAATGTTGACTGTTGGTTTGTCCTAAGTGGCCATTATAAGGTTGAAATAAACACTGTGTGTTCTGAGATTCTGAAGGGTTTTTATCATGAACATGTGTTGTACTTTATCAAAATCTTTTTCTACATGTTATGAGATGAACATGAGGTTTTTGTTTTTGTCTCTCTTGATGTGGTGTATTACATTTATTGATTTGCATATGTTAAACCATCCCTGCATTCCTGGATTGAACCCAACTTGGTCATGATGTATAATCTTCTTGATGATTTGCTGCATTCTATTTGCTAGTATTTCATTGAGAATCTTTGCATCCATGTTCATTAGTGAGATTGACCTATAGTTATACTTTTTTTGTTGAGTATTTCTCTGGTTTTGTAATAAAGTAATACTTGCCTCCAGGATTGATTTTGGGAAGATTGCTTTCTCCTCAATTTCACTGAAAAATTAAAGGAGTATTGACATCAAATCTTGTTTAAAATTCTTGCAGAATTCAGCTGTGAATCCATCAAGACCTTGAATTTTCTTTGTGGGAAAGTTTTCAAATACATTTTCAATTTCAATAGCTGATATTGGGTTGCTCAAAATTTGCTATATCTTCTTGGATGACTTTTGGTAGTTCATATGTTTCTAGAAATCTGTCCATTTCCTTTGTGTTTTCCACTATATTTGAGTAAAGAGTTTCAAAATAGGTATTCATGATCTTTTGAATTTCCATGTGATCTGTAGTGATTTCCCCCTTTTCAGATCTTATTGCATGAATTTTTTTTCTCTTTCTTTTTCTTGATAAGGTTAGCTAGGCATTTGTCTATTTTGTTTATTCTCTCACAAAACTAGCTGTTTGTTTCATTAATTCTTTGTATATATTTTTAGATTCAATTGCTTTGATTTCTGCTCTAATCTTTACAATTTTCTCTCTTCTATTAGCTTTGGGTTTAGCTTTCTCTTCTTTTTCTAGAAGCTTGAGATGGAGCATTAGGTTGTTTATTTTTGCTCATTCTGACAATTTATTGCTATATATTTCCCTTTTAAGACTGTTTTAATTGCATCCCACATATTACATGTTGTTTCTGTGTTTTCATTTAATTGTAGGTATTGCTTTATATCTACTTTAATTTCATCCATAGATCACTGTTTGTTCAAAAGGTTGTTATTTAATTTCCATGTATTCATGCAGGTTTTGCAATTTCTTTTGCCATTAATTTTCAATTTCAATGTGCTATGGTCAGATATTATGCATGGGATGATTTCATTAAGTTTGCATTTACTTAGGAATGTTTTAGGGGATAATATATGGTCTATTTTGGAGAATGTCCCATGTTCAGCTGAGAAGAATGTGTATCTCATGTGGTTGGGTGGAACACTCTGCAAACATCTAATAAGTCCAACTGCTCAGAGTTATGATTCAGTTTGGCTATTTTGTCTATTTCTCTGCTGAATTTTTGTCTAGTTGATCTATCTGTTTGTGACAATGGACTGTTAAGATCCCCTGTTATAATTGTATACTTGTGTATTTGGTTTTTCATGTCCATTTGTGTCTGTCTTACATAGTTGGCTGCACCTGTATTTGGTGCATATATATTTATTATTGTTAGTTCTTCCTCTTGAGTTTTTCTACTAAGAAGTATGCAGTGACTTCTTTATCTCTTTTAATAATTTTAGTTTTGAAGTTCACATTGTCTGCAAATAGAATAGTTACCCCTGATCTTTCTGGGTTCCTGTTGTATGGAATACTGTTTTCTATCCTTTGAGTTTTAATCTATGACTTTCCTTTTGGGTCAGATGTGTTTCTTGTATACAGCATATTGTAAGCTCATGTTTCTTGATACATTTTGAAAATCTATTTATTTTAATAGGTGAATTGAGGCCATTTACATTTATGGATATCAGTGATATGTACTGGCTTGACTTTGACATGTTATATTCCAGTTGTTTGCTTTCTGCTTTTCTCCTTGTTTAATTGCTTGTCCTACCTGGCAGTTTCTTTCTGTTGTTGTTCTAATGATTGTGGTCATTTTTATCTCTGTCTAGTATGTATTTCAGTACTCCTTCTACATTTGGTTTGGTGGATGTGAATTTCTTCAGTAGTTCTTTGTGATGGAAGTATCTTGTTTCTCCATTAAAT
The DNA here is from genome assembly GCA_004027455.1 of Hydrochoerus hydrochaeris. Taxonomy (NCBI): domain Eukaryota; kingdom Metazoa; phylum Chordata; class Mammalia; order Rodentia; family Hydrochaeridae; genus Hydrochoerus; species Hydrochoerus hydrochaeris. Next base: position 7,644 of record PVLA01012378.1, on the reverse strand, counting down.
TTGAATGAATTTGTGCTGGGTAAATCAGTCTGGGTTCAAAGTTGTTTTCTTTCAGGACTTGAAATACCTCACTGCAAGCTCTTCTTGACTTGAGAGTTTGCACTGAAAAGTCTGCTGTGAATCTAATGGGCTTTCCTTGATAGGTGAGTTGTATCTTTTCCCTAATAGCTTTTGTATTGTGTTTTTGTATTGTATGTCTGAGATCTTAATTATTATGTGTATGGGTGTGGATTTATGTTTGTTGTGACTGTTTGGTGCCCTATATGCCTCACTTATCTACATATCAGCCTCTTTCCCCATGTTTGGGAAATTTTCTTCTATTACTTCTGTAAACATTTTGGCTATGTCATTTGCATTGACTCCTGCCAATTCACTGATGCCTATTAATGTTATATTTTTTTCTCTCAGGATCTGTTGAATTGTCACTTCATGCTGCTTTTCTATTTTTAAAATTTCTATACTTTCATGATCAGTAATTACAATCCTGTCCTTGAGGTCTGAAATCCTATCATCTTCAGTTTTATGGTTTTGCATGCTTTCAATAGAATTTTTTTTCTTGGATATTTCTTTGAGTTTGTTTCATGAATTCTGCATTTTTTTTATATTGTTCATTCAAGGTTTCAATCAGTTTCACATGCTTCTGTAATTTTTTTCTCTATTTCTTCTTTAGTTGCACAAAGTAACACCTTAAGGTTGTTACTTCTGTCTTTACATGGGAGAGTACTTCTAATTTGATTTTCTCTATAGCCTCATTGAGTTGTTTTTATTTCATTTGATACCTTTTCAGAAATTTCTGATGTGTTACTTTTTTGGTCCTCAATTTCAATGTCTCCTGTACTTGCTCCTGGTGGACTAGATATTTGAGAGTGCATTTACCTTTTTTGCTTTGCCATTTTCACTCTGCCTGGTGTTTGCTGTATATAAAAGGGGTCTCCCACTCTCTTTTCTGACTCACCAAGTTCTTATAGTTAGTTGGAGGGGGCTTTACTCCTGGCCCTATTTACCTACTGTACACTTCTATTTTAGGTGCACACTCACCACACTGACACAGTTAATCCACTGTAGTCCAAGATTTGACACTTGGGATTGATGTGCCAAATTTTTCTCTTGTGCTGGGATTCCACCAGAGAGTGTGGTAAGGGCCTGAGTCTGGATTCTGGGTCCTGCTTGCTACTTGGAGTTTGCTGGGCATGGCCAAGTTAGACCCCATCCCTATGTGTGGTCTGTGATGCAGGGTGTGCTCTTATAGCCTTGGAGAAGGCTCAAAGTCCCATTCTGTACTCTGTAATTCCACCAGAGTGCATGGTCTGGGCCTGAGGCTGTCTTAGATAGTTTTTGCACCAAGATACAAGGACCAACACCACACCAACAGGAGCCTGCTGAGGTCTTCCCTTTGAGTGAGGGGCTCCTGAGTCTCTCACCCAGCCAGCACAGCAATCCACTGTAGTCCAAGGTTCTGATGTTGCCCGGTGGAAGAGCAGGCCCAACAGAAGCATTCTGGGGTAGTTTTGGCCTGGGGTGGGCTTACCTGATGTTCCTGCTGGAAGGGTGGCCCCAGTAGAAGCAGTCTGGGGCAGTCTAAGCCTGGGTTGGGCCTCCACAATGCTCCCAGTGGAAGAGCACACCAAGCAGAAGCAGTCTGGTGCAGTCTAGGCCTGTGGTGAGCTTATGTGATGTTCCTGGTGAAAGGGCAGGCCCAGAAGAAGCAGTCTGGGGCAGTTTTCGGCCTGGTGTGGGCTTCTGAGATGTTCCTGGTGGAAGTGAAGGCCCAGAAGAAGCAGTCCAGTACAGTTTAGGACAAGGGCAGGCTTCTGTGATGTTCCCCATGGAAGGCCAGGCCCAGAAAAAGCAGTCTGGGGGCAGTCCAGGCCTGGGGCAGCCTTACCTGATGTTCTCTAGACATGTTTTTAAACCATGCTGATTTATCAAAGTTGCTTTGTAATATAATTTCAAGTCAGGGATTGTGATGCTTCCTGCCTTGCTTTTGTTGCTTAGAATTACTTTTGCTAGTCTAGGCCTCTTCTGGTGCCAGATGAACTTTTCAGAATGATTTTTCTAGATCTATGAGGTATGCTAATGGTAATTTGATTGGAATTGCTTTAAATCTGAATAAAAATTTTTACAGAATGGCCATTTCCAAAATGCTTGTTTTCCATATCCATCAACAAGGGAATTCTTTCCATCTTCTGAGATCCTCTTTGATTTCTTTTCTCAGAACACTGAAATTTTGACTGTATAGCTATTTTACTTCATTTGTTATATTGATTCTTAAATATATCATTTTTGGATGTTTTTGGCAAGGGTGTGGTTTCTATTATTTGTCTCAGTGAGTTTGTTGTTTGTGTACAGAAATGGTATTAACTCTTGAGTGTTGACTTTGAATCCAGCTACATTTCTGAAATTGATTATTACATGGAGAAGTCTTTCAATAGAGTTTTGGGGGTTTTGTACATAGATTATCATATCATATGCAAATTATGATAATTTAACTTCTTTTCTTAACCTTATTTCTTTTATTTCTATCTTTTGTCTAATTGTTCTGTCTAATATTTCCAGAAATTAATTGAATAAATGTGATTATTATGGACATCCTTGCCTTGTCCCTGGTTTTAGAATGAAAGCTTTCACTTTTTGACCATTTAATATGATGCTGGATGTTGTATTTTCATAGATGCATTTTATTAGATTGAGGAAAAGACCATCTAGTCTGATATTTTATAGTGTTCTCATCATAAATGACTATTTATGTTTATCAAGCTTCTTCTGCATCTATTGAAATCACCATATGATTGTTATCTTGGCTCTATTTTTTGGTATGTTACATTTAGAGATTTGCATATATTGAAGCTTCTCTGCATTCCTTGGATCAATCACACTTCATCATGTTGTATAATCTTCTTGATGACTTGTTGTATTCTGTTTGCTGGTATTTTATTGAGGATTTTTGCATTTGTTGTTCATTAAGGATATTGGCCTGAAGTTCTCTTTGATTTGGTTGCTTCTTCCTCTGGTTTTGGTATTAGGGTGATGATTTCGAATAGGAATAAGTTACAGGGAATTGCTTCACTTTCAGTTTTATTGAAAAGTTTAAGGAGTGTTGCCATTTAATCTTGATTGAACTTCTTGTAGATTTGAGCTTGGAATACATCAGAACCTGGGATTTCTTTGTTGGTAATGTTCCAATTTCGTTTTCAATTTCATTAACTGAAATTGTGTTATTCAGTAGTTTTCCATCTTTTTTATCCAGCTTTGCTAATTCATGTTTCTAGGAAACTGTCCATTTCTTCTAGGTTATCAAACCTATGAGAGTAAACATTTTTGAAGAAGGTATTGATGATATCTGTATTTCCACAGAGTTTGTAGTCATTTCACACTTTTCATTCCTTACTGCATGAATTTGGCTTTTTTTTTTCTTTTTAAATAAGGCTGTCTAGGGGCTTATCAATTTTTTTATCTTTCAAGAATCACCTCTTTAGCCAGGCATGGTGGCTCATGCCTGTAATCCCCACACTCAGGAGGCAGAGGTAGGAGGATCAGTGTGAGTTTGAGACCAGTCTGGGCTACAAAGTGAGCTCAAGGCCAGCCTGAACTACATAGCTAGACTGTCTCAAAAAGACAAAAAAAAAGTTTATATAAAAAAAGAATCAACTTTTTGATTTGTTAATACTTTATATTGCTGTACTAGTTTCAGTTGCATTAATTTCTGCTATGATCCTTTTAATTTCCTCCATTGTTTTGGATTTGTGCTTGACATTATCTCTTTTTCTGGATGCTTGAATTGTAGCATCAAATTATTTATTTGTGGTCATTCAGTTATAATGACGTGGGCATGTACTGCAATAAATTTCTTTCTGAAGGATGTTTCATTTCATTCCTCTTGTTCCTTAAATTGTATTAAAATTTTCATTTGCTTATAGATATTGTTTATTTTCTTTACTTTCCCCTGAGCCATTGATTGTTTTAAAATTATGCTATTTACATTCCATGTGTTAATAGAGATTTGCAGTTTCTTTTGTCATTAATGGCCAGTTTCTTTGCACTATGATTACAATATGCATGGGATATTTTTGATTCTTTTTCATTTATCTAGGCAAGTTCTATGGGATTTTTTACGGTCTTATTTTAGAGAATGTACCATGTGAAGCTATAAAAATTCCATATCCTAATGTTATGTGGGACACACTGGACATGTCTACTAAGTAAATTTCTTTACAAGTTGGGTTTAATTCTGTTAGTTTTTGGAGTGGTTGACCAGTTGATCTTTCTGTTTGTATCAATGGTGTATTTATGATAGTGTATTTATGATACTGATCTGTATGATACTGACCAGTTCTTCATTCTCTGCTCTTCCCACATGTTTCCTAGCCACACTGTGCTTCCTCCACCTGGAATCCTCTCAGGATAGTGTAGCCAGAATCCAGCAGTAGCCCACTGCTGGACCTTGGAAATGTGATTGTCAGTAACCTCCATGCCATAATTCACTTGGCCTGTGAGCCCATTATCTGTGCAGAATTCAGAGTTTACCTTGATGCCACCACCCCAGTGCAAAGCCCCATTGTGGTGGTACATGTACTAAGACAATGCCTTGATTAGTCAAAACTCTTCCTTCAGTTTGCAAAGTGTAATTTTCAGCACATTTCAGTGGATTAAGAGCACATTTCTCTTTCCTAATCACATCCAAAAACCTGTGGTCTGTGTGCTAGCTAAGAAACAATAATCAGCAATAAACATCAATATCAAAGTTTATACTTTACACAAATAACAATGTCAAATATATTTTGAACAATTATGGAGCAATAAGCATCCCAGATGTAGTGAAACCTGTCTGCATAGGCTGAAACTCACATTTCATTTGAAGATTCTGATATGATGGTTGTTTGTGTCCCATACCTTGCTCCCAATCTATGCAAATACATAAGTACTAAGAACTCATCTAAGAACTAAAGTATAATCATAATAAAACACATGAGATAAATATACAGATCATGAAGCAGAATCCCATGGTGAGTTTGCTGAAGCTGTGGAATTGTTGGATTCCATGTGTTGTTTTTTCTTATTCACCATAACCTCCATGTCATGTTCAGGAAGGCTTCCTGCCTACTCCTGCTTCTCCTGTCTTTTTTCCTTCCCAGATGTAAAATGTGAAAGTTTGATAGTTCTCTCTCTCTCTCTCACTCTCTCTCTCTCCTTTTAAAACAAACCTATCTTCACATATTTGATTTGAAAAATTTGTTTTCCTTTTTTCAAAATTAATTGTTTGCTTATCGGTACATTCTAAAAACATGAAGAGTCAAATTCATTATACAGACATGCCACCTGTACATGTGCTATCTCAGTTTTTTCCCCATTTTAAAATCCCTTCAATCCTTCATCTTTTTCCATTTACAAAGCATTTGGCTCAATTTTTCACTTTTCTCATATTTTTTTCTTTTCCTTTCCCACATTTTCCCTCCCTCCACCTAATTCTACTTCCAAATTGACTGTATGCTTCCTGTTTCTTAATATGTAGTACACACTCTGGTTCTTATTTTCACATTTGATTTATCACTCCAGAGAAACAGCACAGTATTTACATATGTTTGATATGTTTCACTTACAAATATGATCTCAATGTCTGGGTCCATTCACTTAGAAATATTTTGTTTACCTTTCTTTATGATTGAATAATACTGTATTGTAAAAAGACAACTTTATCCATTCATCAGTTGATTGGCATTTGGGCTGTTTCTTAGATTTAGATATTACAAACTGTGCTGCTATACACATGTATGTGATTTATCATTGTGGTATGATGTTGTTTATTCTTTCAGGAAGACTCAAAGAGGGGAATAGCTGAGGTGAATGATAAATCTATTTGTTGTTTTTGAGTAATCTCCATGCTGAGTTCCACAGTGCTTGCACCAATCTGCACTATCAACAATGGAGAAGGGTTTCATTTACTCCTTCATATTCACCATCATTTTTTAATTTAAAAAATGAACAAAGCAAAAAAGGATAAAATGATATAACATTTCATGGAAAAGTAAATAGTTAACACTAGTTAATATATTGTATATTGTTACCTTGAAAGTAGTTTTTCAGACTACAAGATTTAGGCATGAAAAAAATAATCAATCAGGCAAGGAAAACACAACTGTTCTTTTTGATCAACAGAGACTAGTAGTACATTTATCTATTTTGTATATATTTACATATGTATATATATGTATACATATGTATTTGCAAGTCTTTTCCTTCCATATATATATATATATATACACAAAAATATGTATGCATAAATCTTTTTATTCCTTCTTATCTAATGGCCCATATCTCTAAAGTTCCTTTAAAGATATTTCAGATTCACATGTGTAAATGTAGTACTGTCTTACTAGTGTAAAACAATGAAAATAAGATTTAAAAAGTATAATATACATTGTGAGTATTAAAGGAAAAGACAGTCAATCACACTTCCAATGGGTTGATTTCTAAATAATTGTCATTCTTTCTAGGATGAAATGGAGTCACTAGATGGTTTTAATTTTCATCTTTCACTGAGCAATTATGTTGAACATTTTTACATGTGCTTACTGCCATTTCTATTTTTTCATCTGAAAAGTGTATATTCATTTCAGATGCCAATTTTTCCATTTTTGGATCAGGTCTCTAAATTTCCAGGAGCCTTGTCTTTTTTTAGTTCTTCGTGAGCTCCAGATACCAGTTTTTCCCATGAGGTACAGCTGGCCTATGTTGTTTCTAGTAGAGGTTGTCTCTTCACTCTACTGATGACACATTTTGCCATACAAAAGAATTTTAAATTTTTCCCAATTTTTATTTATTTAAAGAAAAAAATTAAAAAAACAAAATAGAAAAAAGATAAAATAGTCGAATAATACAGAATTTTAAAAATAGCATCATAAAATCACTAGTTGATTCATTACATATTGTCATCCTAAAAATCATTAAAGTTACAAAATCAAAGCATAAAAAGTGGCTACACACTCATACATTGACAGTGCAAACCCTTCTGTTCAATGATCTAAAAGAAATTTAGTACTATAGTCATCTATCTAACACACTATACATACAGTTATATCCTTTAAAGCACTTTCCTTCCCTTTCAGTTTACAATAACTATTATAAGTTTGGATCTCATTACTCTGTCAGTTTTTATTGTTTTACACACTAGACAGACAATGTCATATTTACTAATGTGAGTCTTGTTTATTTCACTAATGAGGACATTTTAAAGTTGCCTCCATTTACCTATAAAGGCCTCAAGATCATCCTTTTTTATAGCCAAGCAGTATTCCATTGTATAAAAATAGCATGTTTTCCATCCACTCTTCGGTTGATGGGCATTTTGTTTGTAATAAAGATTTATTTATTACAAATTGTGCTGCTAGGAACATGAGTGCACATATATCACTGTGATATGACCTTTTCAATTTTTCTGGGAAAATACCAAGAAGGGAAATAGCAGGATTGAATGGAACTTCCAATCCTAGTTTTTTGAGGAATTTCCACACTGTTTTCCACAGTGCTTGCACCAGGCTACACTCCCACCAACAGTAAAAAGTGTTCCTTTTTCCCCATATCCTTGTCAACATTTGTTAACAGAACATTTCTTGATGCAGCCATTTCCAGCATGAGAAGAAATCTCAA
>PVLA01012377.1:0-44931 GCA_004027455.1 Hydrochoerus hydrochaeris | reverse complement strand
CTCTCCTCTCCTCTCCTCTCCTCTCCTCTCCTCTCCTCTCCCCTGCTCTCCTTTCTGCAGCAAGATCATACTGTTTGGGGAGAAACCATTCCAAACTCCCTATTATTACCTTGGCTGGTGTTTAAGTATATTTATTCTCTTCAGGCATCACAGGAAGGGGTTAGAGTGAGCATATAACCCACAGTGATTCATTGAGAATGAATCATGTGACTATACAGAGGAAAATAAATGGACAAGGGGATATTAGATCCTGCACATACTGAATTTGAGATTCTTCAATTCCTAAAGTCTGTACCACCCAGGACTTTTCCTATGATACAGTTCCCTTTTATGTTTCAGATAGTTTGAATTGGTTTTCTGTCACTGGTACCCAAAGAATCTCTGAGTGATAGAATGCCTAATATGACTGTTTCTGGCAAGTGCAAAGAACAAAGTCAAGTATCATGTATAAAGTGATGGAAAGGGACACAAGACATGCCAAAACTAAAAATCTGCCACACTGTTATAAATACTAGCCCTGACTTAGGCACAGGGGACTAAGGATCAGCCCAAGGTACTCTGAGACCAAGGGAAGACAGAAATGAACAGGACTGAACCTAATGTAACTTACTGAGGAACTTACTGACAGCAGTATGGTCCTGGGCAATAGCCAGACAAGGAGAGCTACATAATTTGCACCATCAGAAGGGTGTTTAGAAACAGAGTGACTTCACTCAATTCAGAATCTACCTGGGTTGTCTTGATTTATATCATAAAGTCAAGCAGATTCCTGGTGCCAAGGTACAACTATAAGGCTCCATATACTACTTTAATGATTTTGTCTATTAATAGTTTACTGAGAAAATATACAGGTCTGAACTATGTATATAAGGAAGATAACTTGCATACTGTGGTTACTGCTCAACACTGCAATGATCATGTCAGGCTGCACCCATACAGGTACCACAAAATTATAACCACCAATGTAATGGCCTGATTTGTCTAGCCAGTCCCTGAATATCACCATGGGATGAATGAATATATACATACATATATCATATATAGCATCACATATCATAGAAATATTTTTTTCCATTATCCAGAGGAAATTCTAAAATGAAAAGAAATTAAGAAACTTGTGTTGCCCAAACATTACTTTAAAGTACCTAAGCTTCACTTTATGGAAATTTTTAGATGCAGTCACTTTTGATTTACTACAAAAATGTAATCAACTAGAAGCTTACAGACGTTTTAAGTTGCTGGAGTTTATTTTGGGAGTTTTGCAAGACAGCAATCTCCATTTCTTAAACATATGCTTTAGTAAGACAAAATACTATTTCTCAGAAGAGCACACCCTTAAAGGAAATCAATGTAAATGTTATTCTACTTCTCAATTCCTTTTCTCTATAAAACTGAATTCTTTAATACAGGCACAGCAAACTCTGTTTCTAATGGTTTTATAAGGTAAGCAATCCAAGTAAGTAACATGAAAAAATCCCCATTGAGATATGTATTCATATCTGAATGAGATGGAATAGATAACAGAAGAGAATATAGCATAATATTTGATGAAGAGAAATAATTATCATTTATGAGTGTGGATGTTCAATGCTTTCCTAAATTACTCAAATTAAACCTCAAATAAATATTTGAAGTTCTCCAACTAATTTGGCTACAATTAAAAATTGAATCTCATTACCTTTGGATTTATACTGACTCTAATTTGAAAGATTATATTTATTTCAGAAAGGATGAAAAAGCATTTTTTTCACTAGATGAAAAAATGGATTGAAGTTCCAATAAGAAAAAAAAAAAAAAACTATTCACTGAATATTACAAAGAGTAATTCTAAAACTTTTCTCCAAAGAAATTTTCTAAGAAAAATTCACAAATATTTTATGTAGTTCATAGAAAAAAATTATAATGTAAGTGTCAATCATTGAAATAAAAGACTGTTATAGATCTGTAATAGTAGCACATCTAGATACTGCATACCTCACTTTAAACTGACCTATTATATAAACTAGAGCATATTATTCACCTTACAAAATAATTCCTAACTCCACAAAAATGCTCAGTAGAGGATCCATTTGGTAATGAGCTCCCCAGTGTATTCCACCTGTAATTTAATTCAATTTTCACATTTTTCTAGATACAACAATTGCCTCCAGCAAGGTAACCTTCCTTGCCAGTGTATACACACATAGAGTGAAAAATCAGACCAGTATGTATATGTCTGTATGTCTAAAACTCTTATTGAAATATTGTTATCAAAAGAATAGCCAGTTGGCCACAATTTCTACCATTTCCCATCTCCTTCCACAGCCTCATGGACATACAGAGATGTTCACTCTGAAGCCTTGATTTCAAGCTGGGAATAGAAGCAAAAACAAACTCACAAAAAATAAGACATCAAAGAAATGTTATTTGTTTTTGCTACAAAGAGTAGAGAGAACATTCACAATTACTGAACAACATTCCCCAAAGTGAATGATAGTCACTCACTTACTGAGCAAGTATTTATTGAGTACTAATCTTATCCTGGACTCTATGCCAGTCTTCTAACAAGATTACTCTTCCAGGAGAAAAGGAAGATTCAAAGAAAATTTTTAGGATGTATATATTTCTATGTTTGTTTTGAAGATTCATAATTGGTTCACTGATCTCTAAAAAGCTCCAAGAGATATTTTAGCAAAAAAAAAAAAAGTTCAATTCAATGGTTATCAGACACATTTATTATGCGACTCCATTTTTCTTTTTTTAAAAAATAATATCCATTAGTATCAACTAGGAAATTGGTTTTCTGAAGTATTTGTTATCTAAAAGTTACATTGTGACTCCCATACTTAGCAGAAGCCTGTCTGATTTAATACCAAGCCCATTTCTGCATCCTTTCACAATACCTACATGGCATTTTTTTTCTTCTACCAAATACTTTTACCCATAGAGATCCTGCAGTTCTGCACCATGCCACATCAATGTGGGATAAGAACTCTTCATGCTGTCTCCTGCACAACTTGCTTTTCTCAGTGCTCCCTTGAGGCTCCCAGGGCCCAGTGGTGGAGACATGAATCAGGCCGAGCCAACTGGTGTTTCATCATAGTGATGGACTCAACAGAAAGCCCATGGCTCTAATGGGGCAAATGAACAACAAGTGAATTTCATTCCTGCAATTGTTACTAAAGGAGTTGCTCAGAGAACATGATGGAGTTTCTGGCTCCTGGTGGCTGTGTTGCTACCAAGTGGGAAACAGCAATTGAAAAACAGAGCCATAAGAGAGGGAACATGGAACTGTGGGTTACTGCATTATGAGGAATAAAGAGGCCCTTGGTGAACAGAACATGAAAGAAACATTTTAAGTGGATCCTATTTAAATAGTTTGGAATTTCCTTGGGCCAGGCATCTCTGGATAACATTTTTCATTCACATCTAAAATAAATGTTCCATGTGATAACACAGGCCAATTCCCTCCTCTCTCAATAATGGAAATTGGATGAGAATTGTGGATATAATCTACATAATTAATTTGTGCCAACTCCAAATGTTGGATAATCTCTTAAATGTTATGTCAAGATAATTAGAGTAAAAAATTGGTTCATATCCCAGGCTCTCCTCTAATTTAACAGAAATTGGGGACTTGCACAGTGACACAATGGTGGACAAAAGGGGATTATTTAATAATAAAAGAACTCAGCAGTGAGGAAAAGAATCAGGATATATAAATAAAAGTGGAAGTTTGTCTTGAGCTTAAGGATCAAATTGCAGAAGTTTATTTCAAACATTTCAGCATGGGAATGGTGGGCTAATCAGGCTTATACTCCAATAGGATATGAGACACAAAATAAGCTTTCCAATCATGTCAGTTTTATTCTCTGTAACATGGGAGAAATGATAGCAACCAGGGTGTTTGAACAGCAAATGATACAATGCATATAAAGGATCTAATGTAGTTAGGCAAAAAGTCAACAGCAAAATGCTACTAGGTGATAGTGGTGGTAGAGATCATGGGAATGTTTTGATAAACAGAGTCTTAGTATTGAGTCCCATTGTGATGATGGTGATAATGCTGAGATCAGAGGTGGTTTTGAATTGCTCAAAACAGAGACATTTCTCTGAATTGGAAGCTAAGTAGCATTTCATTGTGGTGTTAGCAGGGAGTCACATTAAAAGTGGAGGGAAAATAGAAAAAAAAGACATCCAGAATTCAGAGCACATTGGGTATTTTGATGGAATACAAATTTGTAAGCAACTTAACTGTGGATAATAGCTCTAGAGGAGAACCTAGGAAATGACGTCTTCTGTTTCTTTGTTTCCCTCTTTCCATCATGAAGTCAATGAAGGCAGCGAAATATTTCAGTAATTTGGAAAGAATAACTACAACTGACAAACAGGATGGAAGGAAATGGGAAAAATCCTAGGCCACTGGTTGAGAACCTATAGGACAAGTGCCACAGCCAGCTGTCTGCTATCATTGAAAGCTCTAAAATATACCATCACTGTCCTAGGCAGAGACCAGCTAGCACATGACTTCATCAATTTAAGTTTGAACATAGAAGAGAAGTTTTGTGAAAATCACATGAGTTTTACAACATTAGAGAGCAGTGAATTAAAACCACAACCTAGATGCCTATTGAGCCATGGGGCATCCAAAGTAGACCACAGCACTGCTGTCCTAGAGTCACTGTAATAGCATGTTAGCACTAACTGAGTAGCTTAAAATAAACTACAATTTTCTTACAGTGAATATTTCTTATTATATGTCTGTGATACATAATATTTACATTCATTTTGGGAATTTGCGTATATACATATTGCATCTTGATCATGTTAATGCCTTTCCACCACTCTAACCCCTGCCTTCCCCTGATCTCCTTCCTATACCCACAGTGCACCTCTCTGAATGACAGCTTTATTATCTTACATGTTAAAATAATGACATGCATCTCATCTGACTGAAATTCATTTGTCAAAGTAGACTGTGCTCCTCTGGACCCTGTTGGAGAGACTCCATCCCCTGGCTTTTCTCAGCTTCTAGAGGGCACCGGCATTCCTTTACCTGTGACACTCTCCTAGATACTCAAAACCAGGAACACTGCCTCTCCCTGGCCACCCTTCCACTGTCACATCTCTCCTTTGACTAACACAAGGAATAGCTCTTGGCTTTTAAGGATCTGTGTGGTTAGATTGAATCCAAGGAACAGTAAGGACTTTCTCGAAATTTATGAACTTTCACAGAATCATTTGGACCATTGTTGTGCCTCTATCATGTAGAGTGACATATTCCCATGCCCAAGGGTGAAGATGTGGCTCTTTGAAGGAGCTACTATTCTACTTGCTATCATTATTTCACATTGGTGGCCTGCATGATCTGGAGTGACTTAGAACAATGGAGGCTGTACTTGATGGGAGATTCTGGTCAGAGCTCAAAAGATCAGAATGGTGATAGAAATTCTGCTAGGAAAGATGAGGCTGAGAAGAAGATTTCTGCTGGGAAGAAGGACTGCATTGGTTGTTGGACACCAGATAATGTGTGTTATGTCTTGGCAGAAAGTTTGTCTGCATTTTGCTCCTGTCCAGAGACTTTGCCTGAGACTAAGATTAAGGGAAGCAGACTAATGAATCAGGCAGAAGAAATTTCAAGGCAGTGTAATGTTGAGGCAGTGGCATGGCTACTATTGGGGGGTTTTAGCCAGATTTATGTTGAGAGTCAAAAGCAAAGAGTCCAGCATAACACATTAAAACATTTTGAGTTAGACCTGAAAGGAAGTTGCAGTGAAGTTGCAGCCTACAAAGATGAAACAGAAGTAAAATAGGCATCTGAAAAAAAATATCAAGAAAAATCCAAGTATTTCAGAAGAAGATAAAAATAAAAATAGCCTGAGAATATCACAAGGACCAACAGGACTCCAACCTCTTCAGCCTCAGCATTGTAACACTAAAAACCTTTGCTTTGAGAAAAGAGGCCCAGGACAACATGTTCCGGAAAGCGAACAGCCTCAACAAGTAGTTTTGTGGGAGTTGGTTCATAGGGACTGGACCCCTACAACCAAGAGAGAAGGAAGATTCGCTGCTCCTCTAGCTGGTGGCAGACCTTGTCATCCTCTACATCTTGCTGTTTCAGGTCCATGCAGATTGTAAGAGTTCCACCCATATTTCAGAAGAGGCTTTGGATGCCAGGCAGTGTAACCCTGAGAGGGCAGTGTGGGAAGCTGTGAAAGTGAAGCCAAAGACGCAGTGGAGACCCCAGAAGTTTGGAGAAGCCAGAAACATGGACTGTCTGAAGAAAACTGCAAGGAAGAAGCAGAGCTGGCTGCAGAGAGAAGCCATGGGAGATACAACCACCAGCAGTGCTTTAGGGACAGAGCCACCCAAGCCTTTTGGAATTCACAATTTACCAAAGATTTCCAGGGGCGTTGTATGGGTAACGTGGAATTTAATATTTACCCTACTGGATTTCAGACTTGATTTGCTCTCATTCCTTGCTATTCGGATTTGAAACTTTTGGAGTGCAAATGTCTATCTTGTACCATTCAATACTGGAAATGTTTAACTTTCTTTTCATTTGTATGGAGTTCACAGCTAAGAGTTTACCTTACATCTCAGAGAACTCGACTTTGGACTTGGACTTTTCAGCAATGCTGAAATTTTTTAGGATTTTGGCAACTCTTGGAGACAGGCTCAATGCCTTCTACATAAAGGGATAAGCATGAGTCTTTGTGGGGCCAGGGGTGGAATATTATTACTTACGTTAGATGCCCTCCAAGCCTTATGTGGTCATAGGCAGGGCTTTTCAAGGGGATTGAATAAAGAATGTGTGACACTGGAACTTACTCATGGTGCAATGTTAGGATCAAGGGCACCAGGATTAAGGGTGTAAGTGCTACCCAGCCTAAATAGCCTGGACAAGATATAAAAGATAGAAAGAGCTGTGGTTATCCCTTGATTGCTTTTGCTGTCTTCTGCCTCCAGTGAACTGTGTGTCCTCTCTGATGCCCCTGTGTCATGTGCTACTCTGCCTTGGAGCCAGTCCATTATGCACCAAAACCTCTATGAACTGTGAAACACATAAACTTTTCCTTCTTTAACCTTGTGGCTATTTTTGAGTATTTTCCCTCAGTAATGATAAGAGTAAAGAATGACAACAAAATAAGACTTCTTAAGAAATGAGTGCATTACATGCTTAAAACTCTTCTACCTCCCATCTTCCCAATACACAAACACAGAAGTGCTCTATATAGAACACAAGAACAATTGTATATGGACAGGAAATAATCTTCTGGTGGAAGTGATGTCTATCTCCCACATACTTAACAGTAGATTATTTTTGATACAAAAGAAATGGTTGAGAGATTTCTTCCTAACACTAATTCTGTTTTATCTTTCCAAACATCTTTCAAGACAAAGTGACCTCACCAAGTTAAACAATCACAAGTGACATGAATAGCAAAATGAGTGAGCGTTGCATGCGTTGATCCCCATTTTCTCTCTACAAACGTGAAAACACTGCTTTACGTGATGCTGCTGCACCAACCTCATCACACATTGGCAGATTTAGTGAAATAAAAATAGCCCACATTGGTGAAAACGAAAACTCAGCCCTAACATTTCGCCTGAGTGTGCATCCATGTTGAAAGGAAGGAGAGATTCAGTCATATGAACTGATAGGAAAAAAAGTGCTGGACCGGAAATGGCATTTCTTGGCTTGTGGTTCTTCTGAAGTCACAAAAAACCAAACTTGACATATCTTGGAGTTGAAAATATCTTTTTAAAATTCAGCCCACTTGTTAATGGGCTATAATTGTCTAAAAACAGCCACACAAGCTTTAAGCAACCAATCAAGTAATTAGCCCATCCCTGCTTGGTCTTGGTTAATAATGAGGCATAAGGTCATTGTAGTATCTGCTGACTATAGTTTGGGAATGAAGACAAGGTTTTATGTGCCTTTCACTTATAGACCAATGGGTTGATTTTTTTGAAGTTAACACTAATCATATTAGACTAAAATCATTTTGTATTTTAAATAGTTCCTCTTTTGTATTAAAGTATGATAATATTTCAGATCAATTTATATCAATGAACAGATCTGAATTGTGTTATATGGAACCATCTGTGATCTGTGTGATATTATCATGTTATGTACCCTCAAAAGCATATACATTACCTTTATTTCTCCAAGAATTCCAATAAACAAGATTAAATATCTTCTGAAACAGCCCTGCTATTCGAAGTAAGGTTTGATGAATTAGCCCATGTTTTAAGCCAAGGGTAATATAACATTTATTGAAATACTTATAAGTTAGAGGCTCAAATCTAAGAATAACTTTTAAGCATTGTTATATCAGCCAAGGATAGTTCCCTACAGATATTTATTAATACATAAATAAAGCAAGCTTTGTTTTTAAAAGATTACTTGAAGATTAACTTGTTTATCATAAATACCCAAAACTATTTTTTATCAGCTTGCCCACATGCTCTGGTGAATAGTCAACACTATTCCATCATAGTTACCTATTTTCAATTGATAAACATAGGCACATGTATACACTTTCAAATACAAGACAAAAAAGAAATGGTATTCAGAAACTAATCTCAGCAGGAGATGAAGCTTACTGCCCTTGCTCTGGAGGTCTGTACAATGTGTCTTTCCCTGTAGGATGTCAGAGAAATAAAACAGCTAGGGTCTCTGTTTCATGTTGTGGGAGTTTCAGGGGAGAACCAACAGAACATAAAATTACATCTAGAGAAGTTTCATGATAACTGTCCCCAGCAAGTGGATATGTCTCCATTTAGGAAGACATCAACAACAGAAACTTTCTGGTATTCATAGCGGACTTTGTCATACACAAGCTGGGGTGTTTCATATAAAATATCTGTGCCTAATCAGCATCTGTCATATAAAAGTAAAAATTATTTTGTGTATTAAACAAACTGTATTTAAAATTCAGGAAGGGAAGTTACCACTTAAAAGTTGATTATTTCATTTAGCAAAAGGATTATCTATGACTCATGTAGAATAAATCAAGATTTTCACACATAAATGTGGATGGTAAGACTGATAAGTTCCTTATATTTCAAAATTTGTTCTATCACCTCGTGTGAATCTTAAACATGCATGAAAAAACAATTCAACCTTAAGAACCTATAACTTGTTTTTATAAAACTCCAGATATAAGAGCCTTAGTGGCTGAGTCTAGGGTCTTTAAGTTCTCAGCAGAATCAGCAGTGGAACAGATGGTGAAAACGATGCAGGCTTGGCATCTGGTGGTTCTAAGTTTGAATCCCGGCGTCCCAGTGCTCATGCTTCAGAATTTATCTTGTTCAATCTCTGTCTTTGCACTAAATACACAGAACAAATTATAGTCCCTATTGCTGTGAAATTCAGGGAGAATGCACCACACAACACTTGCCATGGAACATGTTCTCCCAAGAATATTTTTGTTAACACAGGGCATCTCTGATTTACAAAGCTTACATGCAAGTTTTGGTGATATAGGCAAGAATATGGTATATGTTGGCTGCACTACTGTTCAATCCACATTTCCTAAACACTTATTTCCCAGAAACTTTTTGCAGTTACAATGGGTCCATGTGACTTGTTCTGGCCAGTAGGGAGTAAAGGGAAGTGTGTAATTGCTCAGTGCTAACACACAGTCAAGTGGATATGAGCCTTTCACCTTGTGTTTTCTTCTGATACCTTATAAGAAATAAATAAAAAAATCATGAGATAGAAGCAGCCTGACTCACACATTTCTCTTGGAAGAGAGCTACCATAAAGAGGTACTTCAGAAGCAGTAGGTTTTGTGGAACAAGAAAGAAACTTTACAAGTAATAAGTCACAGAGCTCTTAGGGTATATTTGTTACTATAGTTCAGACTAGCCAATCCTGATTGATAATTATTGCCTGGCTTCCAAACCAAGGATACAGAGGCTGTCTATTCTAATTTGAGTTTCTATGGATGCCCCAACTCACAAGAAGAAGAAATGCCCCTAAATGTGTCCTTTTCAGGTACTGGATACCTGTCACCTCATACATCAACAGTACACAGACTTATAAAATAAGTTTAACAATGTTTCTTCATGATAGCGTGTATTTTTTATGTTCATATAGTGAACATTTTACAATCATATCATCATGAGCAGAATATGCCTATAAACATGTAAATCTGATACAAGAGATTACTTGATCCAAACTATTTCTTTGAAGATGGTTGATCAGATCCTAAGTAGCCAAAACAACATAAAGTAGCATGGGAAATGTTAAAAAAGAACATGACATCTGTATTACCAACAACTTCAGTGACCTTCTCTATGTGTGAACTGGGAATGGGGAAGCGCGGAGTACGGTGGCAGTCTGTGAGAAAAGGACTGAGTTGTGGACAGATACAGAGTGGGAAGCTTATCCGTACAGTTCAGTTTCCTTAGAATTAAAAAAAAAAAAATACCTACCTTTATGTCTCAGTGTGGCCAGGAAAGATAGCTGTGCTTTTGGTGGTAGCTCTATCAATTCCACTGTTGTCTCACCCCTCCTGAAGAATGCTTTCACCCCTTTAGTAACTGGAAATGTTCCCAAGATGTATATAATTTCATGGATGAAAGAACAACAATTTCACAGAACTTAAAAGGCACAACCATGTAGTGCTTAAATTATGCAAAAACAAGCTGCATCGTGGGGGCAACGGAGAACTGAGTGCAGTGGTCCTCGGACGTGCTGCCATCTGCATGCAAGCAGATGGCCCTCAGGACTTCTGGAAGCATCCACAGAGCAAAGGAGAAAGGGGGGAAGAGGAGAATAAGCCCAGGCAGCTGTGCAAAGTTCCAAGGCAGAGAGGAGACTCCTGTGGTTGTGAAGGGCCGAGATCACTGTTTAGTCTGGGATCAGACTTGCTTGAGTGGCAAGGTCTGAATGGTGGAAATCAGCCTGATTACATCAGACGGATTTGTTTTCTGTAATTTCTTCTTCACCTGGAAGGAAAGACAGTCCCTACTGCCATAGTTGTGGGGCTTAAATGAAATGTCACATGTACACAAACTTTGCCACATGCTATGTTTTCAGGGACAATTTTTATGAGCTAATGTATTTTGTATTTTTCAAAAAGCATACAGAGCCTATTTCTTCAGGTTGAAATCAACCTAAGTATATAAGAAGAGAGAAGAAGGGTTAAACAAAATAAACTGGGAAACATTTATGTAGTGGAAGAAGTAAAGCCACTAAAAATGATATTTTCCTAAAAAAATCATTGAGGTAGGAAATGTTTTTGTAAGGCAATGAAAACACACTATGGAAATGCTTTGTTATGATTATAAGTGCTTGAGGGGAAAACAGAGAAAAAATGTGAAACTGTTAAAGTTGTTACTCTTGAATGGTAAAGCCAAGTTATGTTTGTGTGCTATTCAATATTTTAAAATATTCCGCATTGAGTCTGGACACCTTCTGCGTAATTAGCAAATAATGCTTGTGCTTGGCTTTAGTGGGATCAGAAAATGAATCTCAACTTCTTTTAGTGCATTTCCTCAAAATCACTTTTGTCATTCTTCTTGTTATCTGGAGCTTTTCACCCTTTGATCAACAATTTCCCATCATCTCTCCTTACCCAACTCACTGTAACCATCCTTCTGTTCTCTACATGCAGTATTTATCTTTTTGTGTCTGGTTTACATGACTTAGCACGATGCCCTCTAGATTCATCTGCATTGTTTTAAACAACAGAACCCTCCCTAGTAAGGCTGAATTGTACACATTGTATTATACACTGTCAAAGTGCACAAAAGTTCCACAAACATAATAATACAAACTTAAAAGTACCTATAAGTAATTAGGATGAAATTGAAGTTGTAATTAAAATGAAAAATAATATACTGACAATATAATGATCCACACCTCCTGTCTTTACTTTCTGTGAGCTAATGAGTAGAGTAGGAATGAATACATTGAATAGGACACAGCTAGAGACAGCCCATACTTATTTAGAGTCCCTTTAGGTACACAAAAGAGGATGGATGGTAAAAGAACTGACAAATATTCAAGTTGTGATGCTCATCTGAAACTTTTCAGACATCATGCAACCTTAGGCAAGGTACCTACTATTTCTAAGACCTTGATTTTCTCTTTGTAAAATAATAATACTAC
This sequence comes from Hydrochoerus hydrochaeris, assembly GCA_004027455.1. Classification (NCBI taxonomy): domain Eukaryota; kingdom Metazoa; phylum Chordata; class Mammalia; order Rodentia; family Hydrochaeridae; genus Hydrochoerus; species Hydrochoerus hydrochaeris. The sequence continues at coordinate 32,825 of PVLA01012377.1, read as the reverse complement.
CTCCCATACAGATTGATTTGAAGATTACCATAATGAAACTAGGAGCTACACAGATCATGTCTAATGCTTAATAGGTTCAGAGAACATACTAGCTTCTGTGCATAAAGCATTTCCTAATCAAAGGACAAAGAAAACAATCAGAGAAGAAATACTACTTTAAGGAATTTCTCTTTACTCTAGCCTTCCACGTTGCAATTACCGTTCTGGTTAGTTAATGCTATTTCGTGACAGAGGGCTTGGCCATCATGTACAATTTAATCTGATCTTTAATTTCTTTCTCTAGGCCCCCAGATCAGCTTGGAGGACACCGATGAAGCAGCCCGCCTCCCACTCCCATGGCTCTTCCCTAATCTCACCCATAGAGCAGGCTGGTTTCTTTCTCAAGGACAGAGGGATGCTGCCCTAGAAATAATTGATAGCTCCATGCCTCCTTCCACAGCAGCAATTTCTGAGATGGCACAAGCTGATGATGTTTGCAAGACTAAAGTTCAAGGTGCTGGCCGTGGCCAGCAATTGATTGCTTCTTGATATTCCCTCTTCTCTGATACTTAAAGTGGGAGAAAGGATGCAAATATCTGCCCTCGATGGCTGCTCAGGAAAATTACAAAATCAAAAACTATATAAAAGCATACCTGTTTTCTTTTTAGCTAATTAGAAAGGACTCAGCACCGGGAAGCTTTTTCTCGATACTATACTGCCATCTTCTGGCGCCAGGAACACATTCACCAGCCACCTGATGGTAACATGCATGAAACAGCTAATGAACATATGCATGCACAGGTGTATTTAAAATCGGGTCCTAAAGTCTAACTATAAAAACATGCCAATAACCCTAAGAGCCATAAGGCAATTTCTTTGTTATCATGCTTCTGGTATATAAACACATGGAAAGCAGATAGACAAGGAAAGTGTTCAGAGAGCACTGGTCACTGTCTTCCTTGCACTGTAACAAAGGTAGGTGGCACGGACAAAATGGGGGCAGGAGTGTATAGGTACAGGCACCCAACAGCTGCTGTAACATATGCCACCTCGCTCCCTTCCTACTACTGCACCATGAAGACAGGGTGATACTTGCATTTGCCCGTGCCTTCCAAGTCACAACACCCACCCTCTACATGCTGCTAATTGGTGCAAGGAAGGTGTGAGAGCAGATGTGTCCCACTAAGAAGCTCTGCCCCAGCCTGCGTCTCACCATGTCACATACTTTTCTCTTCCTAGGTCAGACAGTGGTAGTCTGCTGCAATCTCTGTGGGCTGCACATACCCAGAGTGTACGTGCAGTAAAGTGCAGTAGTAGTAGTAAAGTGTAGGACCTAAAACAAATATACATGTGTGCAGATACAATATACATGAATATATGTACATATATGTGTGTGCATATATATATATATATATGTTTTTACGATAAGCCATTTGAATGTAACTTTCAGTTATGTTATCTCCAAATAACTCAACACATATCTCCTAATCAGGACATTCTTCTGCATAACCACAATTTTACTAACAAACCTAAGAATATTTATTTTTAATTCAAAACTAGACCTAATAGCCAGTGTATTTAAAATGTCACTTGTCATATAGAAACTTTGAAATTAACCTCAGGACTCCATTGGATGACATTCTTTTGCCTCTGAATGTAGAAAAGCATTGCCTTCTTTAGTGGCTTTTTGTCTTTTTTTTTGGGGGGGGTGCCAGGGAATGAACTCATGACCTTGTGCTTGACAGGCAGGTGCCTATGCCACTGAGCTAAATCCCTGGCCCTTATTTAGTGGTTTTCATGTGGTATTTTAATTGACTACTCTGGGGGATGCCCAAAGATAAACAATAATTGGATAGTTAACACTTTGGTCATAAAATGAGTAAAAATTATGTTGAGATGGAGTGAGCAGAGCCATGTACCCCATTCCTCTCTGAAGACGGCAGCGATTGATGGGGAGCTGTCCTTGGCCCCCGCCCCTCATTCTGCTCCTCGAGCCTCCCGAGAACTGCTTGTGAGGGGTATGATGATGATGATGTGACCTGCTCAGCCTCTGGAGTTGAGTTTGACTGTTTTTTCTTTTGTATTTATTTTGATTTTCTTTCCTGGACTACTTTATTTTTTTGTTAAATATTTGAAACTAAGTGCCTGAAACGCTGCCACAAATCTACTAGTGACGGTAGCGTGGTCCCTCCTCAGTGATTCTCAGCTGGGGGTGATTTTAAACCCAGGGGATACCTGTCACTCTCTGGGAACAGTTTATGTATCTTGTGGTTGCCGACATGGGAGGAAGTAGTGCTAGTGCATCTAGTGAGCAGAAGCCAGGGCTGCCGTTCAGCCTCCGACAACGTGCCAGACAGTCCCCACGGGGGAGAATCATCTAGTGCAAAATGACAATAATTGTAAGATGGAGTCATCTTATTCTACATAACCACAGAATCATTATGAAGCACATGAATTGCACATACATTAAGCATAATTAATATTAAATTTCTAAATTTCCTTTTCCATAAAACAAAACACGTTTTTCTCATCTTTGTAATTTCTCAAAAGAGAGTGATCAGCTCCCAAGTCAGACAACAAAGTAGACGTGCCATACACAGAATGGTGCACTGCTGGCCAATTGGGCAGTCTCCACCCCAGGCTCAGTTCTTTTTGTGGAGAAAGGGCTGGGTGCTCAGTAGCTGAGAATTTATTTGGGAAGCACAATGCTTCTGTTGTGGAATTGTTTGCTACTGTTGTTACTATTTGAATCACTCTACTTTTTCTGCATACGTGGAAAATTTACAGGCAAAAAGTATTCACACTCATGGCACGAAGATTTCACTATCTCTCAGCTCTTCAAAAGGGTTGTAACATTTTGCTCTTGGAAGTGAAAAAGCTACCTCTAGAAAATAAAAACTAAGGAAGAGAATTTTTTTTTAGTCCTTTACTTGAGAATTTTCCATCTTTTTGCAACAATTTAAAAATCTAGAAGAAAAATACATTTAAAAAAAGATTAAAATCAAAACTTGCATTAAGGAACATAGTTTACCTTTTCCAGACATAATCCTAGAGAAATGCACTAGCAAGTTAGTAAATGTTCACTGAATTGATCCACAAATAGCTCACTTATCTTTGAACAGAAAGGACAGCAATCATCACCTTCTTACAAATGTGAGACCTGAATTACAAAGAGAGAGCTATGTTTATGATCTGAACATTTAACTCACTGGACCAAGATTTTTGTTGTTGTTGGTAAAATGACTGTTTCATGTGTGGTGTTTGTGTGTGGCTATCTGGGGAACAACTGCAATCATGTATATTGTCTGTGTTTGTTTGTTTTGCTTTTTCCTTTAACTAATATGTGAAGTTCCTAACAAATAGTGTTTTAATTATTTTTCTCAATTTTCTCTGTGTAGAGATGAAAAGCATCTGTGTATGTTCTCTAGGATACAAGGGAAATATCACAAATTGATTACAGAACAATTTTTTCAAAATCTGGTTATACCTTTAAGCAGTGGGGGTTTTTTCTAAATTTTATTTTTTGTGATTACCTATGATCACATTCCTTAGAGGGAGTTGGCCAATGGACGTAACACATCTCAGTTCTCTGTTCATCTGTTTCCCCTCCTCTCCCCTCCTCTTATCTCTTGGAATCTTTCATTTGCAAAAGACCTGTGCACTATTTCTTACTATGTGTGTATTCTTTATTTTGTTCTTTATTTATATTTTGAGTTTCTCATGTAAGAAAAATCACGTGGTATTTACGCTTGTGTGTTTTATTCTTTTCACTTAACATTACAGTCTTGAGGTGCATTCATTTTCCTACAAATAACTTGTTTATCCTTTTTACAGCAAAGTAGTACTCTGCATATAAATAACACATTTTCTTTATCCAGGCACATATTGATAAACATATAGGCTGTTCAAATATTTAGCTATTACAGATTGTGCTATTATACCAAATATTTTTAACAGTTTCCCAAGTGACTACTACCAATTACTAAAACTTTGCAATAAAATAATAGCAAAGATTTTTAAGCAGGATGAAATTTGAAAATAACTTCTTTTAAAATAGAATATAAGGATCAGAGATTTAGCTCAGTGGCAAAAGCACCTGCCTGGCAAGCACGTGTTCGTGAGTTCGATCCTCAGTATCCCCCCGCCAAAAATAAAATAAAACAAAATTTAAAAATAGACAGAAGCTTGAAGTTTTCTAGAACTATGTTGAGTTATTGGGGCCCAATTAAGATATGCTTTATTAGCATTTATACTTTGATGATTTTGTATAAGTATTGATTAAACTTATGCTCATCACAGCAGCTGGAACAGTGGAAGGGATTTGATGTTTGGTTTTACCAAGAAGCATTAAAAACTGCAAAACTTACTGAATGAATGTTTTGCAAAATTAGGTATCCATCTTTCATATTTTCTGACTTACAAAGAAGAAATCTAAAGATTTAAATCAAAAACACAATAGTCTCTCCTATCTGACGTGACCTCTACTGCCTACACATGATAAACATGAATTGGACACTGGGAAAGTAGAAAGAGAGCATAACATCTGAATTTTGTTAATTTATAATAGAACTCAAGTCACATCATCACCTAGAATATCAGAGAAAATGCAAAGAGACATAGGGTACCAGCACTTACAGTTACGATTCTATCACAGATTGAGTGCATGCACAGTCTTATGCTGGTCACTACCTTGTCTTTGTTGTCAGCCTCAGCCAGAGGTAGCTTTCTTGGAACCCCACCTTGAAAACAAGGAAGCTGAAGGCCAGAAAGACCAAGTGTGTGAGTGCTGAGGACCACACTATTATGAGACAGTGGACTTGGGCTGAAGTCCACTAACTCTCAAAGCTTAAAGTGGGGGAGATGTTAGCACTGAAGTACTCGGAGCCCCTGATCTCAGAAACACAGGTCTTACAGATTCCCTTCATCTCTTCCGCATGGCTACATCTCTTCCCTACATCTCTTCTTGTGTCTTAGAAGCTGTGTTTCCTGAGAGAGCTCATCATTATGGAAAATCTAGTGTGTAATCCATTCTGAAGATGAAAACCCTCATTATTGGAAAGCCACTGCAGATATACTCTGAAATCTTTAGCGTCTCTATATGTTATTTGTTGTTCTTGTTTGTTTACTTGTTCTAGTCATTAAAATATTTGTACATACATATATATTATAAATTATGTATGTTTATCATGAACAAGAAGGTTGTTTGCAATATGTGTACACCATGAGATGGCTAAATTGAGTTAATGAACACATGCATTACTTTACTTATTTATAAAATGACAGGGTTAGATTAAACCTATGCTGCCTAATATTGAAGTCAAAAGTGGGTACTGAACCTGGGCCAGGAATATAGCTCAACAGCACAAGTACTTGCCTGTCAAGCATGGGGTTAATCCCCAGTACAAAAAACAAAAGGAAGAAAGAAAGAAAGAAAGAAAGAAAGAAAGAAAGAAAGAAAGAAAGAAAGAAAGAAAGAGGGATGGCTCAGACTAAGCTAGGTTGGAAGTATAAAGCACAAATCAAGTTTTGAAAAATTGGTATCAATATGTATGTGTGCATACATAAAATCTGATAATTTTTATTTTTATAGGGTGAGACATTTTGGACACATAAGTTAAATAAAATGTACTATTACAATTAAATCCATCTGTTTCTTCTTAATTTTTAAACATTGCTATTAGCAAAGGTAACATTATACTGGGGCCTGGTGTTATATTTGTAATGGACAGTACTGGATTAAATGTTCTGTTTGATTCCTTACCAATGAATCAAGTCTAGTAATACATAGTAATTCTTCCCTAAAATTTCAATAGCCTATAAAAAGTAGCACTTAAATTTTATAGGGTGAAAATCATGGGTAGAAATATAAAAATACCTGCTATCCCTCTTCAGTCTATATTAATAAGTATTATAATAATGTCAGAAGATGAAGAGCTCACTATCTTTAAAGTCAGGAAAAAGAAAGATTTCATGTCTCATATGTCCATGAGTAAAGCCATCCAACTCTAGAGCCATCCAAACTTGTTTCCTAATCAAAGGTACACTTTTAATGAGATCTTATCTTTGATTGAAAATGTAAGGCTGTAATGAACTGCTAGGCCATTACTCTGCTTTGGGCTTAATTTTTATTTAATTCCAGCTCCCTGATGTTTTGAATATGTAGTTTCTAATTTATGTTAGATATTTAAAACTTTCTTTTTTGTATCTTTTGATGTAGGTAGCCTATTTGAGCAATAAGTCCATTTTGAACTTAGAGTGATTAACATACAGACTTCTGGTCTCCATAGAAATACACCACATCTACCTACATCCTCATATGTGCTGGTATGTACATAGGAACAGCAGCCATGTGTGGCAACAGGGCCTTAAAGGATGTCAAGTGCTTTGGCCACATTTAATTGTGCACTGGTGATAGTACCTGAAAATTCATGGCCTGTGAAGTTGGATAAATCTTCGTTCAAGTTGTAACTGGGCCACCGATTCATATATGAGTTCAGGGATGCTCATTTAATTCCATTTTATATCTGAAACAAGTGGCCATTTTTGAATAAACAACAATAAAGTTAATCATGAAGCACTAAGCAAATGGTCTTGTATGTAAAAATACATTTAGTATCCACAAATAGCATTTATTCTTTTTGAAGTGTTTTCTCCTGGTTCCATGGAGGGGGCATAACAGGAAAGGATATACAGCATTCACATCCTTATGGGCATGATCCCCATTCAGCCCTTCCTACCTGCATCGCGGGCTGCTCTGAAAACCTCCTTCACCTTAACGTCAAAGTGTGCCTCTCTTGAGCAAGAGAACCTACTCGTGGCAAGCCAGTACCGTGAAGCGCTCAGGACTTCTGCCACCTGCAGGAGGGCAGCACGTTATTCAGTCCATTTGCAGTGTCCTTTCAGGATCACTGGGGGCCTCCTTGGAATTCCCAGGAACTGTAATTTTCACCTCCAAGTCTACTGTTCTTTACTGCTTTTGTTTGTTTGTTTTTAGACAGTCTTACCACATACTTCAGGCTGCCCATGAACTTACAGGGATCCTCCTGGCTCAGTCTCCCCAGTGCTGAAATTACAGGTATGTGCCATGCCTGACTACCTTTTGTTTTGTTTTTATTTTTGTTTTTGTACCTGAGCCACCAAGAGACCCCTCACTTACTTTCAAAATATTCAAAATCTTTATGATTTGAGGAAGTTGACCAGGAGGGGTGTGTGTGTGTGTGTGTGTGTGTGTGTATTCCTTGCACCTGATACATTTCTGAGTGACTGAGGCTTTCAGAGTTCTGTAGGATATGGGTGACCAAGAACAAAAATGGAGAGGGAAGATACAGAGCAGAGATAGGGCAGAGACTGTATTGAAAGACAGAAACCTTGAGGAGATAATCCAGGGTATTTTACAGATGGGTAAAATTCGGCCTCTGGCTGATGCAGATAATCATTCTTTTTCCTTGACTGACTTCCATCATGACCCTAGTGAGAACGCCGTGGCTTGCTTGGGATTACTTCCCTTCCTCAGTCATCATTCCATGTGAATGGTGATGGACTGGCTTCCTTTCGGCATGACAGGTATGGGGTACAGTCTGGTCTTGGGTTGTCCACATCCTGTGTTTGGCTGCTGTTCCTCCAGGTGCTGGGATCAGTCAATGGGCTGGGGGGACTTGCTAGGGGTGTATAACCCATGGTATCAGAGAAATTAGGAAGAAGTTGTCATTCTGTAGGATTGTTTGGGAAAAGAAACTCTCCTCCAGACAGGACTACTAGAATTGTAGAATGCAAGGGTGGAGCTAATGCTCTTGTCCTCACTGCTTCCGGGGACGAGCCAAACCCAAGGAGTGAGGAGAAGCAGTGAGGAGAGGAGGGCAGAGTTTTCCATGGGCCCTTGGAAGGACCAGGGCAAAATAATTTTTATGCCAAGTGAAGATGCTGTCATATAAAACTGAGTTCCTTGCTGATTTTCGTTCCCTCTTTTCCTTCCTTTCTTTCATTTTCTTGTCTTTTCCTCCTTTCTTTCTCTCTGTTTCCCTTTTCTGCCATTAAACATTAGTCTACACATCTTCTACTTCAGAAAACAATTCTAATCACATAATCTTATATTTGATATCTGTTTCTCCAATGACTCTAAGCTCCATGGTGGCAGTTGCTAAAAATATGCTGGAATGACTTTGTATACCCAGTGACTTATATATAGGAACCAAGTCAAAAATGAGTGCCTCTTCTCTCTGCTACCTTAGTCTCAGTGAGAGAGACCTAATAACTAGTTATCAGTAGTTACTAAACATGTTTCATGTTAAATTGTGATTAAAAACCAGTGGTAAATATTGGATACCATCACCAACTGCAAATAATGTCAAGCTCTCTAGCAAAGAGAATAAACAAACATATGAATAAGCTACTTAAAGTTAACTATTTGGCATAGAAGCATCACAGTTATAAAGTGTGTTCAGAAATTGCAAAAATGTAAAAAAAATGAGTTATGAAAAGATAATATGAATGTTAAATAGCATCCAATGATTTTATGAACTCTTAAAATTAGGGATGAGCAAAGTGGTCCAAATGATTGGGATAGTATTATGAGCTGAGATAAGGAGAGAATTATAGTAATTTCCTTGATAATCCCATCAGAAGAAACTTCTGATAGCCTACATACCTCTGCACCAAAATCAATCACATTTAATTGAACTGTTATATTTCAAGAAAACAAGTGGTTGCTTTAATCTCATGAATACCAGGAGGTCTGAAAACTCCTGCCTGACATAGACTCTTCTCCCCTAAGTGACGGGCAGACTGCGACCATACGTCATTTCCCTATCCAGCATTTTCAAATTGCTGGACGAGTTGCTGTAAAATCTGACAGGTCTCACTGCAGCAAAGACAAAGCCACCTGCATCCCAAACAGCATCCAGGATTGATATGTCAATAAGGTGACAATCTTATGAACTCTAATTTTACTTTTCTTTTTTTTTTTTTTTAAGAAAATATAGGACAAGTGTTTCTCTCTACAGCTGTCTTGCAGGTGTCTGGTTACACTTCACATGCCTGGCCCTTTAGTAAAGTTCAATTTAGATATTTACTATAGTTTATGGCATCTTTTTTGGAAGTTTCTTGCATCTATGAACTTCTATTTCTCAATGGGAATATTAGTCTTTATCATAGCCTGCATTTAATGTGGCTACAAAGAAACGTGTATTGAGTGACTACTACGTGCTGGCATAGCACTGGACTGGCAATTTAGATATATTACCAATAAGATTCTTAATAACATTTGGAAGTCATCATCACCATCTCTTTAAAAGATACCTGAGACCTAGAAAGGTTAATAAAATATCACCAACTTAGTCTTAGCCCTACACGGCTTTGAACAGATTTTTTCACTTTCTTCCTAACCCTGCAATTGTAAATCAAGGAAATTCATACGCATTTGTTTTCCATGAACACTCTATACATGGTTATAATCCAAAAGACCTTCTTTATTATGAGATATATTTTTCAAACATTTATCATTATTGTATCTATGGTCTTTTAACACAAGCATATTCTTTACTGATTTCTTTTTAACTTATTTTTACTTATTTTTAAGTTCTGTAGGTCTGGGGATGGAACCCATGAGTTCACGAGTGATAGGCAAACACTCTATCTGTGAGCTATATTTGCATTTTTTTCTTAATTTTTATTTCCCACAGTCTCACTAAGTTGCTCAGGTTGGCTTCAAACTCATAATCCTCCAGCTTCATCCTCCTAAGTAGCTGGGACTACAAGTATGTACCACCGAGCCAAGCATAGTCATCATTTTAAGAACTGCATAATATTCCATCATGTTCTTGGCTCAGTAGAATGTGCCATTTCCTTAAATTGGACATTTAGCTTATTGCCAAAATTTTGACACTGCAGCTAAAATAACAGTGGTGGTTGTGTTCCACGGGCCTTTGTTTCTTTTGAACTAGAATAAATTGTAAAAATAAGACCACATCAAAAGGGTGGTCGTTCATAGGCAAGGATACTCCATTTTTCAAATGATTTTTCATCAAATTATAGCACTACCAATAAAGAATGAAGGAACTAGTTTTATGGCAACCTTGACAGTAGAAAGAGAATGAATGTTCCTATTTTATGCGAATGTGGCTAATTTAGTAGGTATAGCCTGAGTTGTACAACTATCAAGGAAAGGTATTCACTATGTGTTGAATTTGTTTTCTTTTCCTTTGGATCAATTTCCTGTTACATACTTAGCTCTTATTTTTTAAATGACTTTCCATGGAAACATTCCCATTATAGTGGAAAAATTAATAGTCATAAATTTGTGGGTTGGTAAATTAGATCACAGGATAAACTCAATCTGAAATGGTCAAATTAAAAATATATGATTTTTCCTTATTGCAGGTTAGGACAGTTAGGATATAGCTCTAAGGCAATGCACAGGTGGGTTTACAGTTGTCCAATGCCTCCTCTAACTTGATTATCTATACCCCATAAGTTCTAATTATCTAGCATTGGTGAGAAAAGCCATCTGCCTCCCTGGCTGAGTCAGACCCTACCTGCCTGGCTCTTGGTAAGCATGTACTACACATCTTCTGCTAGCTTAGCCAGAAGTCAGAAGTTGTTTACCTTGAGACCTTTTCTGTTCTAGAGAATCTATCTTCCCAGACAAACCATATGTTTAAAAAATATAACATTTATTAAGAGTATAGATCTTTAGTTCTCACCACACAGAGACACCCAAAGAAATCCATGGGAGGTGATGGGAATGGGAGGTGATGGATGTATTAATGATAATTAAGAGAAACATAAATGTCTGCCTTTCTCTTCATCTTTGGGCTTAAATATTGAGCATCTGACTTTCTTTCATACATGAGTTATGAGATTCTTTGCTAGCACAGACAGAGAAACAGATACAGATACAGATACAGATACAGATACAGATACAGATACAGATACAGATACAGATACAGATGCAGATGCAGATGCAGATGCAGATGCAGATGCAGATACAGATAGTGGAAATTGTTTCCCAACATGCAGGATTATCAAAACATGAAGTTTGTAACTTAAAGATACATAATTTTTACTTGTCAATTATTATTTTGCTAATAATACGTAATTATTAAACATACATTATGCATGTTTAACTTTGTTAACTTTGTCAAGCTTACAAAATTTTTTACTTTGCTAAAGATGGAAAAAGAAAGAAAATATGAGAAGGTTTTCAATTGGTCCACAGACTTGACAGCTTTTAATTTATAAGACAGTGCACTTTTCATGACTTTACGCAAAATCAAGTTCTGACCTTCACTTGTCCAAAGAGGGTAGTAAACTGATGAATACTCAATAGGAAAAGTGCATGGTTTGTGCGTATGCACTTTCACGTGCATGGTGTGCACATACAAATTGACATTTGCCCCAACCCACTGCTACCTAGGTTCTTTTGCTACTGCATTGATTCCATTGAAAATGATCTCAGCATCTGAGATGGATGGCAAACTCCTGGAGTTGTCTGACCTCAGTCAATAGGAAGAAAACTTCAGCTGAACTGTGCAAAAGGGCTGGGACAACATGAATCAAGTTTGGACAGGACATGCTTTCTACTTAAAATGTTAAGTCACCCAATCACATATCTATAAGGGGGATAATAAAACACACCAACCGAAGAGAAAGAAAAATTAATTAATGTTCATGCCACTCATCACAAAAAAAAAAGCCACTGGCCATTTTTTTCCCTTTGAAAAGAGATGACAGAATCATCCTCAAAAAATAGCTCTACTTAATTAAGCATTTCCTAAATACATTTTAATTCAGAGTTTAAAGAAAGAAGCATCACTGAAAATTACACAAAAGAATAGACTTGCTTCTCTGAAAGTAAAATAAATGACAAATGAAAATAATAGCTATAATTAATGATATTAAAATATAAGCAACTCAGCCCCAGTTAATACAAAATTGAGAAGAGATGACAAGTCACACTTTTAAAATTAAAGGGTCAAAACACAAATCTCCTTATCTGAAGTAGAAGGTAAATCATCACAATGAAGTCATCAGCAGAGGGGGCTTCTCAAGAGCCTAGGCAAGAGTGTCTCAGACTGCCTGATATAAGATTTTATGTAAGTTGATTTTAAGTCATGCATGATACTGATAATACCAGTAATTTGACAAGCTGCAAATCTATAGGATATCAAGAGAGACAGGCATGCTCCAAAGAAGAGGAGCATACATATCTGTCCTTTATTCACCTTTAGAACTACTTATGAAGCACCTGGCTTATTTTTTTCCCACATGAGTTACCAGCTTCTTCGCCAGGACCGGCATGTAGTGGACCATGCATTGGGTCTCACATTTCCACCAAGGACAGCCAGTACTAATCAGTCTGTCACTCATTTCACAACCTCAGACTCCATCAGCAGGTACATCTCATATGACCACTACCCATCTGAGTGAGCATCAGGGACCCAATCCGTTTTCAACCTTCTCTGTGCATCCTCACTCAGACTGACAAGTACCAATGGAACACATGAAACCTTAGCTCGGACCTCAGGACTGCTATCTAATTAAAGTTTTGTTATTTACTTTGCTGTTACTTAACCGATCCTAGCTTTACCTTCTCTGATCTCTTGACTAACAAACGGAATCAAATTTAAAAACAATAACAGAAAAGAAAGTAAGAGTAAAGTAAATGTACATATAATTCTAAGGCAGCTCATACTTTGAGGGTAAAGTTTGTGTCCACCTGGGATGTTAAGTCCCCAAAGCAGGACAGCTCATTGAGTGCCAGGGAAACCTTAGAAGTATCTCCAGTTTCCATGGGAAGTTGAGCATCTGAGAGGTTATGTAACTGGGAAGCTGCAAATCTGGGGTTCAAACCAGCCCTTTGAGTATCCCGAGCTAAAACCGTTAGCCGTTCTGCTATCCCTGGGGCTCTTTGGATTAGCTTGCCAAAGCCACTTTCAAGGCCAACTATAGCGTGGATCAGACAAATGGCCTGATCTACCTGCTTTTCACTGCACTCCATGATGTGTCTGGGCCTGCGGTACCACTGAGCAGGCCCAGCAAAGCCTCCTGATCTACTTTTTGGTTTCCAGCCTAGGAGAGACTAATTTCCCTTGATGCTACATCCATTTTCAAAGCTCTGCCACTTTCTACCTGCCTCTTCCTCCCCCAGCCCCTCACCACCCTCACATTTTCCTAAAATATATCAAAGAGGAAAGTACGCCTAGCATTTCATTTTCAACATTTAGTAGAAGAGTTAACCTGCAGAAAAAGACATAAAAGGCAGGTTCGGAGATACATGTTAGAGTAAGAAGCTCTAGTCTACAAAAATAACTCACAGACATGCTGGGAAGAGAAGCGCTCGCTGCCTCCATGACCATTTTAATGTTCCTGAAGAGCAGACAAACTATTCAGGACCTGAGATCATAAGTTAGGGTGAAGGATTAAGGGAGATTAAATACTGAGATGGACAGCAGAGCATCAGGACCCTCGGACCAGGGTATTTCTGTCCTATTGAGAGCCATGTTGCAGTGACTCTCCTGAGAAAGGTTACCACCCACCCCACCCGGGTGCCAGGCACTGAATCTGATGCACATTTTGGAGATGCTGATTGATTTTATCTGTGCAGCATTCTTGTCAGAGATTGGATAGTGTGGTGGTTAAGAGTCAAATTAGGACTTGCAGTGTTTGAATTCCTTTTTTACACTTTTAGCTGGCATGAGCATGAACCTCTCCTCCCATCTGCCTGGTCATCTCTAATAAGAGAATAAACATTCTAGACGTTAAAGGATTTTTATAAGGCCTTTATAGTACATTGCACATAAAACATTTAAGAAATTACTTGTGGCATTTAGTTAGTACTCAGGGAAGCCATATGTTGTCATTATTATCCATTTTACTTTCTGAAAATAAGATCTATCAAGGTTTCCTTTGGGAAACACCTCTCCCTCCACTTCTGGTTCATTTCAGTCATTGCTCTGTGTCCACCTGATTTCTGGGTGTAGGTGAAGGAGAAAGACAAACAGAGCACAGCCCTGCTTTGGTACGTGACTCCTGCTGAACCAGTGAGAATCATCCCTTAGGATGGTACCCGAACTACGAGTCCCTCCTCTCTTCATTCACGGTTTGGCTTTCTATTGTTTAAATTGTCCAAAAATATTATATAGAAAGTCCCTGAAATCAGCACTTGGTACCAAACTAGGTAGTGTGGTGCAATATTGTGCCATGCCACCCTGGTCCTCCTGACATGTGCATCATTATATATATATATATATATAGTCTGCAGTATGAATGCTACCTGTTCATTAGTCACTTAGTAGCTATTTTCACTTGTCAGCTTGTCAGAGCATCTTAGTGTTCATACAACCTAATGCCATGTCACAATGCCTACATCATTCTCCTAACCTTGTCTCATCATATATTGCATCAGATATTCATGCAATATATATATATATATATATATATATATATATATATCTCAAGAGAGAGATGTATATAAATAAATATAGAGGCAAAGACCACATTCACATGTTTTACAATATATTGATACAAAATTATTCTATTTTAGTTATTATTGCTAATCTCTCAATGAGTATAAATTATTAGTCTATTATTATAGGTAAGCATTCATAAAATATTTTATATCTGTATTTATAGCGTTCAGTGCTAGCCATAATTTCAGGCCTTCATGGAGGTCATGAAATATGTCCTCTATGGACAAGGGTCAGGGCAATCATGTTGGCAAAGAAACTTTTCTTTCCACAAGTAGAATTTAAGCTTGTCCTTGTGGATCTCCAGATGGTGAAGTCTACATATCAAGATGCAGCTATATTAGGAGGGACCTCGGCTGACCCTGTCACTGTCATTCCATTTTTCTCTTAAAGTGGGCCAGCCTAGCTTTCCCACTGTGCAATTGAGGACATCCTGACTAATATGCACACAGGAATCATGGGTGGTATGCAGTATCCAACCCCATTTTACAAACGAACGCTGTGGTCAGGAAGTCAAGGTGATCTCATCAATGGTTACCAGGTAGTAAAGGGCAGAATCAAGATCCATGCCTGGATTAAATTTATTTCTAAACTGTTTTTCATCATTCTAGGCTATCTTTTAAAATATATTATGTAGAAATAATAGAGTTGAACATTTCTTGGTGGTAACCCACTTCTGCCAGCTGGGGTGGGTAGATGGATTTTCTGTAAAGCTAATTGCCATCCCTACTATATGTGGGATTTGAATACACATTTCCTGATGCTGGAATTTGTCATCTTACTGTTGCCTCTCCTCAAGGCTAAATAAAGTGATGTTGAATCTGTCTGTTGGTGGGATCCATTTACAGTCCCCTCCAGTGGTGCCCAATACCTCAGCAGAGAGCAAGGGTAAGATGAAATCTATTTGTGGTATACACTCTACAACCAGAATCTCATCTACAAATACTTGCTGAGCAAAGGAAATGAAGCAAGTCTGTAAACATCAACTACTCTGTGGGTGTTATATACCTCTGCACCATTCTCTGGCCAGTAATGGTGGACTCAGGAATGAGCTGCTGCCCAGAACACAGGCAAAGAGCAGGCTGGCGGATGACTGTGCACTATTTTGGAATGAGAACCATGTCCGGCCTGAATGAAGGTTATTAATCTGAGGACGATTCAGTGTCAGGGAACTTGCATGAAATACAGATTGTAGAACAAACAGCAAAGCTAAACAATACAGAGAATGACTTTGCTGGCATGAGATCCCTCTGCCCCATTCCTTGGCCAGAGATGGAGACACTCTGAGTGAACTGACAGAAATCCTGGAAGTTATAAACAAATACAAGCTGTGCACAAGCAGATGTCTTAGACAATGGAAGTATCTTTAGTCATCAAATCATTCCTCCAGATCATATTACATTCTTCACAAAATAGACTTCATCTCTATGCAGGCCATAAGACCCACTCTATATTAAAGGTTTCATATAATAGCTTGGTGCTAGCCTATTTGCCAGTCTCTTCATTGTTGGTTGTCAATCGCTTTTTATTAGTAGTGGTAATAATTACATTCACTTTAGGAAATATATATATATATATATATATATAGCACCCAGCTTCATCTTAAGCCAGTTTTCCCAAATCTTGCCATGCTTCTGCATCCAGATGTCTAAGTCATGCCTTCTTGGGACACTCTCCACATCTCCCCTCACACTGAAACTTAAATACCAGACCTCTGGAATGCTTAAATATTCAATCCAAAAATCTAGGGAGAATCTTTGGTGCTTCCTCCTTTTAAATACATACACAACAACCCTTAGAAAAAGAACTTTCAGAGCAGAAGAGAGACCCAATCTCCAGACAAATTTTGGGAATTCAATCCAGACAGATGCCCCTAATAGTTTTTGCCTTTCTTGGCTAAGGTATCTCACTGTGGCTTCTAATGAGAAATTTATTTGTGACTCTTTCTGTTCCAAAGTAAAAATCAAGTCTTCTTCTCCAACTCTATTCCATCTGTCCAAAGCCCAGTGGACTAATCTCCTGTCATCTCCAGGGAAAGACAGTAGAACAAATAGTAAGCAACCTTGGTAACTGCTTTGTGATGATATTTAACTTTACTGTCATTTAAGCCACAAAACTCCAGAAGATTAATTCATGGTTCATGCTGATCTAAAACATTACATCTTATAGCACAAATATTTAAACTGAGGAGACCCTGATGTGCTTCTGGATGGAGCTGTCCATAGCCTTTGGCCAGAGTAATCAAGTTATGTGGAGAGAATTTGTCTGTCTTGCAATCCAAACTGTTTTACTCCTTCCCTCAAGGCTCTGAACACTCATTTTGTTTGCTGTCTCTCCTGGACTCCTGCAAACAAGTAGACTTTGGAACTTTCAAAGTGCAAGAAGAATTCCTCAACTGACTTCAACCCTCCCACAGAAAACAGTATTTCCTAAACTTCATCTATTTATAGTCCATTTGGGCAATAGTCCTGCAGTTCTCTTTAAACTGATTAAATTTTGGTTCTTATAGATCCATCCATAGGTTAGTTGAAAATCTATGGAAGATTTAAGAAACAAAGGCATTACCTCATAAACTAGATTGAAAGAAAGCAATGTCTTTTGTGATGCATAAAAATTATTCCTAATTCACAAGCAAAGAAACATTATAAACAGAGGTAGATAAGAGAACTGCCAGCTAAGGTCATTAGGTCACAAAGATAGGTTAGGAAATGCCTGATATCTTTCAGTTTTTTTAAAAAACACAACCAAATTATGACTCTGGGATATAATCACAAGGCCTGAAATGTAGAAAACAAAAGAATAAACCCTTTACTCTCTCTTCCCACAATTGATGCTGCATAATTGAGCCTGATGCAGAGTTTGCAAATAAAAACAAAATTTTACTGAATGTTTTTGTTTGTAAACAGAACTTTTTCCAAACAGAAGCATTTGTGAACCAAGGTATTACTGTACTATATGAAATGTGGTTCAGTAATACCTTGTCAATTACTCAAATTAACGTTTCAAAGGGATTATATTATTCCCAATTTATAGGTGAGTAAATAAAAACTAAGACTGGGTCAGAAATGTCAGGGTCACAGAGCTGGGATTAAAACTCAACAACTGTAGACTGCAAAGCCCATGATTTTAACCTTTACATATTGTGATCCTCATATTTCAATGGAATTTCTGATTCTGCTCATTCCTTGGTAAAATCACTTCAGCAAGAAACTGAAATATGGGTCTTTGGAAGATTAAGTCTGAGATTTGCATTTCAAGCTATTGTTTTTATTCTTGAATCAGTACATGTCCTGGCATTTTCCCTGCTAGGTGCCAGCTGCTCAGAAGGTCAGTAAGGTCACAGAGGCGAAGAATCTCCACCTTGAGCCAGCTAGAGCCAGAATATTGCAGCTGAAAACTTACCTCCCCACGAAACACAGATTATTTACTTGGCAATGATACAGATCCACCACAAATTTGTCAGTTGAAAAGAACAATTCTAAGGCACTGCAAATGCAGTGCTTGGTTTTTGCATAAGGTTAAGTGGCATTAGAAACATGGGCACATCCTCTGTGGTCAAAATGCCTGAACTCAAATCTGGGGCTTGTGCTTTACTGAAATGATCTTTACAAGTTATATCCCCTGTCTGAACTTATAGTTTTTTCACCTGTGAAATAGAGATGATGCAGGTACAAGATATACACAACATACACACACATGCACATGCATATACACATGCATGCATGTGTGCATGCAAGTATGCAGAGCTATCGATGGTGCCTGGTCTGCAGTGTGCATTGTAAGAAAGTAAATCCCAATGTGTTAGCATTGACCAGGACAAATGATCCATTTTCCTGATCACAACTGCAATCAGAACATAAAGTTACTGTAACTTTGAAAACCACTCAAACTCCTTTTGTGAAATTGCAAAGCAGATCTGAAGCTGCTTAGTGGCACCAGGCCAGGTGATAAGTGAGAATAGGAGGCTCTGTGTCTGTTGATAGCCTCTGACAAATAGGATCTGGCCTCCTCCTGACAGATGGTCCCCTTGACTGACCCATCAGCATCTCTGCTCATCACCTGAAGCACAGACTTCAAATAGCATGGAAATTCAGATGGATTTTACACCACAACTAAAAATGAATTTAAATGCCTCCCTTCCCCAGCAGAAACACAAGTGCTTAAATGTCAAGTGTGTGCGGTTTGGTGAGGCCATGCAGTTACTTCTGAGTGACAGGCTACCTCCTGTCACCTTTGGTAAATCTGCATTAGCTCTGCAGCATTCACCTGTGTGGAGAGACATTCTGTGCTCGTGCCATTTGTTGAAAGATGACAAATGCCAGCAGCCTTTAATCTATGCCTGTGCCACCCTCTGAGAGATTTTAAGGTATGGCAGGACACCATCCAAGCACAGGTACATTCCTGAGAGTCTGTCAGTTGGTAAGTTTGGAAGCAAAAGAGAGACATAAAACCAATATGCACCATCAATTTCCCCCAGTGACATCCAGACAAAGTTTTCCAAATGCCAAGTAGCTTTCTGTTGGCCTCTGAGAAAATAGGCATATACGATGAAGAAAAATATAAAAATGGAAGATGGAAAAACTCTTTTCTCTGTGAAGGTTTCCACATGGAGCCCAGACTCTGCAAAGAACAAGTAAAATGATTTCATTGCTCTTCTCTTCATTAAGATGAGGGCTCTCTTCATCGCTTGAAATCTCCCCTTGATCTTCAATCATTCTCTCAGCCTAGGATGCAATGTGAAAATGACTCATCTCAAGGTAAATGGCCTGACTTCGTGGCAAGGAATGAAAATGAGGCATGGAATCGGTGGGAGGCAGCCGTGAGAGCACCTACCAGACTCCAGGGAAAACTTCACACTACGTGTTTTCTAAAAATTCTTCTACCAAGAAGGTACTCAGCAATACAAAAGCAATGGTGTCGACATACACAAACGTATCTATATATGCAGGATGCATGGAGGAGATACAGAAAGGAAGGAAAATGAAAAGGGGAATAGTCGATATTATTTTGGGGATGCTACTAATCCTAAAAGGGTCCTGTTAAGCGTTCTTAAGAAAACAAAATTGGATTTTTAAGAAAGCACTGCCAATTCTCCTCCATAGCACTCAGAGGTTGTAAAAATCCACACAGGCCAAGGGGTTGCTGCTTCAGAGATAGGTTTACTTATTATTTTGGCACCTCTGTCATCTCTTGTCACTTCAATTCCACTTTATCAAATTACTGATTTTGCCAGAAGCGTTTGGATTAAATGGAGAGGGGCATGCACATACACGCAGGAGGAACAAGTGTCATCACTTCAGTGGGGAAGTTTCATAATTATACATCAGGGTGACAGCAAGACCAGAGTGCATCCCCGGAAGCAGATGACAATCACTCCAGCTGCTGTCGCCGCTGTCTCCCTGTGTGGTGTCACCCCATGTCACTGTGCACAGACAGAGTGGGAGAGGCATCCTTCATGGAGGCTGTAGGATTCTGCTCCTCAGGGCTGATGAGAGTTTGAGTTTTGACTTTCCTCTAAAAAGATATGACTCCAAAACATGGAGCTAATTCCCAAATCTCACCCTCAACTTTTTAAAAAGAGATGACTTATATAAGTTTGTGATGTGTAGATGTGAAATGATTCTAGTCAATTTAGGGGCCCAATACATATACATATCACATCTGGATCATCTGTACCCCTCAGCCCCCTTCTTCACTTCCAAGATCTTCTTCTCATCTCTAAAGAATCCATCTCCCAGTTTCCTAATATATCTCTTATATTTTGCTTTACAAATTGTTTACATTTTGAATCCCTCTTAATAAGAGAAACCATGTGCTATTTAACCTTCTCTATCTAACTTATTTCATTTAGTATTATGAACTTGAAACCCATTTATTTTCCCAAGGATGACTGAGATTTATTCTTCTTTATAGCTGAGTAATCCTCCAATTATGTACATATCTCACTCCAAATTTCTAACCACACTGGAGACACAGAGAAACAACAGCCCAAATATGAGTCCCTATATTACCAAGAATTTTGAAAAAAAGACAGAAAAAATTTCCTCTGTTAACAAGTGGAATAAAAAGTCTTAGTAAACCAGAATTTGAAGGGATGTTTTAGTCGTTAAGAGTCAATGTCAGTTAATTCCAAGTCCTTGGTTAATTTACCTATCAGCATTTAAGGTCAAGTTTAGCAAGCTAAAATATCCTTCAGAAAAGATGCTTTGATCAGTGTCTAACACAACCTAACAACGTGAGGAAAAGCATAGAAATACTGGTGCATACATGTTTTTCCTCTTTCCAGGAAAACTGAGGCCAAGCACAGAATAACCATGAATGATCCCATCTCCCCTCCAAACCCCACAGAGCAGCCACTGGCCTGGGTGGTCACTCTCATTGAGGTGCACAGGAGAAGCAAAGGCAGTCAGGGAGAGGGGACAGAGCCTGTGTGGCTTTTGCTGCCCAGAGCTTATCCTAGTGCCTCATTTATCTTGTTAACAGTGGAACTGAACTTATTCTAACATCATCAATTCCCCTGGAATCTTTCAAACACCATTAATAAAGAAATATTTTTTTAAAAAAGAACACTGGACAGAAACATGTTTGTGACTTTCATGGAAGTCTGTGGAAATGTCAACATCCTGAACTCTAGAAACGAGTCAGAGTAACTGTTCTCTCTGAACGATTGTCACAGACTGTGAAAGTATTAGCAATAGCCTGACAGTTGCTTGTCCTGAAGGGACTGACATCAAATGTAACAAAGAATTAAATGGGGGGAGAAACTGAGCTACATAGAAAATGACCCTCCTTTGGTGCCTCAAATCAAAAACAGGAAGCATCTGCCCATGTGATAGTTTCAGGATATAAAATCCAGACAATCTCTTTTTCAGGTAAGAGGACAGGATCAGATCTGGAAGGATGGATATGGATAAGCCCAATATTCCATATTCTATAACATAAGAAACACTATACAATTGTAGGAAATATATGACATATAATACCTAACAATATAATGCATTTTAGAGGGGCATTTTTCAACTAAATTGAAAAATGAGTTAACCATGAGTCATTTTCCTGAAAAAGATATGACTAAAACAAAATCTCAGCACCAAATTGTTTTACAAACCAATTACATTATACACTCTACCATGAAACCGTTAGAAATAACAGATTGCAAGAGAGAGAAATGATGAACACCATAAAGTTTATCACTATGTCCAATACTAGCACATGGTCACCTGCAAACCATTGCTGAGTGAGGCACACCTTCACACCTGGGTTGAAATCAGAGTTATTGTTTTGTGTGAAACCAATAAGATGAAAAATATTTACTTACCTTTCTGTCCTCTATTTCCACGCAGGTATTGAAGTCGCCTTTGATATCCTGAGAGGAGGAGAAAGAAAGCAAGAGAAAGAAAAGGAATCAGACCTGTGGCCAGAAAACAGTCGGTGGTGTTGTTGAAATGCCCTTCAAAATAATAAAGGACTCACACTCCTAACAGTTCTTCCTCGAGTCATTGCTCTTTATAGTGCATTTTAGAGGGGCATGTTGAGGTGTTTGCGTTAGAGACATATGGATGTCATAAGTAAGTTTTATGACATGCAGATGCAGGGTCAAGGTGGATGCTATGCATCAGAGGCCAGAACAGAGAGAAGCTGATGGCTCATAATATGATCTGTCCCCACCCCCAATACCTTCAGTCATAGCAGCAGAGAGTGTCCTTAATTGAATTTAATGTCTGTCCTATCCCAATTTGGGAGAATCAAATCTACCTTGCTTCAACAAGAAACCATCACCATCTATTTCTTATCCTCATGAGCATGTACCCAGCTATTCAGTTATCTACCCACCCATTTACACATCCATCCATCCATCCATCCATCCATCCATCCATCCATTCTTTTACCCACCTACCTTAGTCATTTAGTTCATCATCTATCATCTATCTTCTATCCACCCATCTATATTTATTGTGACTTACTTTTTATGCATTTTTTTCTCTTTTTCTACAATGGAAAATAAAACATGGTTCCTATCCTCATGGAACTCACTAGATGAAAGAACAAGCTATTCATGCAAGCAATTGTGAGATAATTCATTCATGCAGAAAATACATACTGGGCACCTATTGACTATTAGACCTGACTCTAAGTATAAAGCACTCAGTTATGTGCAAACATGAGGCAGGACCTCTCCTGTGGTGCTTATACTTTGTTAGTAAAAATCAGACCATTGTAAAGTACTCTCAGCTCATGGCATTTGGAAAGGGATATTCACTGAGAAGAAAAGAAACAAAAAGAGAAGGGGATGGGAAACACAAGGAGTCTAAGATCTCAAATTTAAAAAGAAAAAACTAGCAATTGAACAAAGTCTTGGAGTGAGTTGGAAGAAGAGCCAAGGTCATGGTCATGGTCATATTGGGCCCAATCCAACAAGAGGAAGTATATGCCTAGAGGGAAGAGCAGACAGGTAGGAGAGGAGATGAGAGGAACACTTGGTGTTTATTCTGACAGCAATGAAGAAAAGCACTCAGAGTTTTATTTTCTTATCTTGGCAAAGTACACGTAATAACACTGGCCACTCTCCTACATTTAGGTGCGTGATGTAGTGCATCAAATGCATTCATATTGTTGTGGGTTATGATCAACATTTAACTATAGAACTCTTTACTTTTCTAAATGGAAGCTCTACCCTGTTACACAGCTTTCCCCCATTTCTCTCCCCCATTCCCTGGCATCCACCATTCTGTTTTCCATCTAGATGAGCTATGCATCCCTGCTATCAGTAATGTATCTCAACAGGAAGCCATCAAGAATGCCGCGGAACACAA
The DNA here is from genome assembly GCA_004027455.1 of Hydrochoerus hydrochaeris. Taxonomy (NCBI): domain Eukaryota; kingdom Metazoa; phylum Chordata; class Mammalia; order Rodentia; family Hydrochaeridae; genus Hydrochoerus; species Hydrochoerus hydrochaeris. The sequence continues at coordinate 9,571 of PVLA01012377.1, read as the reverse complement.
ACCCGTTTTCACAGTTCTGGAGCTAGAAGTCCAGGGGCAGCATGCTACCAGGGTTGGTTCTTGTGAGGTGCCTCTCTCTATCTTGTTCTCACAGCCCCTTCTCTGTAGGATCGCAGTGAAAGAGCGAGAACTCTAGTGTCTCCGCCTCTTCTTATGAGGACACCAGTTCTATCAAGTCAGGATCCTACTCTCAGGACCTTCGTGAACCTTAATGACCTCCCTACAGGCCTATGCTCCAAGCACAGATGCATTCCAAGTCTGCCAGTAGCATACAGATTTTGGAGGAACATCTCTCAGTCTGGAACACATACGCAAGTGGAATGATGTAGTGTCTGTACTTTGCAACTGCCTTATTTCACTTAACATAATAACTCGAAGGTTCATGTGTGTTGCAGCATGTGCCACAATCCCATTCCCTTTTGTCACTGTATAATATTCTACTTTATGGACATAATCACATTTGTGTATCTACTTGAAAGTGTCATCCATTGGCAGACACTTGTGTTAGTTTTACCTTTTAGCTATTATAAATCATGCTGCCAAAAGCAACAGCATATATGTTTCAGCTCAACTCCTTTCTTTCAATTCTTTGGTCTGTATGCCTGAAAGCTGAACTGGTGAACCATTTTCTCATTTTGGACTTAATTTTCCAAGGAAACACTGGTATCCACAGCAGCTGTCCTCTTTAACATCCTCCCAGCAATGTGTAAATTTCCAATGTTGCTGAATCTTTTTGTCTACACTCGTTGTCACTCAGGGGCTCTAGAATGAGAAGACGTAAAACTGGACTTCTGTTTTAACAGAACAGGCAGTCAAGAGTTAAGGATGCAAGCACAGGAAGAAAGGCACACCTGACGTGACAGCTGCTGGAGGAGGCAGGGAGAGGGAATGGAGGCTGGAGAGAGCCAGCAGGGTACAGAAAGTGAGGGGAAGATGGCAGCTACGGGCCACTCCAAAGCTGTGGCCTAGGCACTTGAGAAACGGAGAGGAGGAGGTTGCAGAATGGAGCAAGGGTCTGAGAAGGCTATGAGCTCTAGTTTGGAGAAGTGGAGTCTAGAGAAATGTTTGTCTTCTCATGGAATAGTTGAGTTCACTGTGTCCTTGCAACAGAGCTAGTTCAGGTGAGAAACCATCACCATGGTGACCTACAAACAGCACATCTTAGGTCCACGGGAATAGAGGGTGGGTCAACGGGGGACAGCATCAAAAGATGAAGATTCTCATAGCAAATATCGCACCTTATCTCTAACAGACTTCTCCTATCGGCACACTGGGATGGAAAGAGTAAGCAATGACTGAAAACATCCGTAGTGGCAGAACTTCACTAGGTGGCTTTCACAGCTGTTTCTAAACTCAACACAAGCAAGGCTGTCATCGTTTTGGATTTTTTATGAAAACTGAGATGCACAACTGCATAATTTACCATGCATGACACAAGGATGGAGCTTATATCTCTAATAAATAGTGGTTCTTAATATCAAGAACTGTCTAATCCTTCAGATGACTTGATTTTAATAAAGGTAGTTGGGCCGGGTATGTAATCTGTGCCCTGTGCTTCCCTCTCTCCCTGGCACTGAGGTGGGTGGAGAGGGATATTTACACAAAATTAGCTTTAAAAAATAGGAGAACTTCTATTCTTAAAGACTCCTACTGTAAAATTTAGAAAATAATGAATTCTTGCCCAGTTTTCTAATCAAGATTTTAGGAAAAACAGAACTACATCTATATGAAACTTTGCACAGGTTTTTGTGCATCAGTATTTTGTATTATTTAGGGAATATCCCATTTTTTAGTAATGTGGGTCAAATTATAAGTTTAAAAGGTGTACCAGAAAATATATCATGTTTTTATATAGGTTCATATCTGTACTTAGAAGGGACCCTGTCATATAATTTTTGTACAAATTTTTAAAATATGGAAGATCCACAAAATCATAATACAATGCTTCTATAGCTAGAAAAGTGTTTACCCTTCTCAGTGTTTTGCACTAAAATGTACTGTGAAAGGCAATTAGAAATACTTCAATTATTGCTGGAAATATACTATATTGAATGTACACACTCCTGTTGGAAAAAAAAGTACTGTATTTGATGGAAATAAATCAGACTCAAAGTTAAAAACAAAACAAAACAAAACAAAAAGTGAAGTTCCCAGTCCAAAACATCAGGTTGGAACCTCTTCAAAAGGTGTATTCTCACAGTCATCTTGGAAAGTTTAGCAGGTTCTTCAAAAACATTAAAAATAAAACACACCAATGATCCAGCAATTCCATTTCTAGGTATACAGACATACAGACACAGGACATGAAATTGGTACATCCAGGAGAGAGCTGCACTGCCATGTTTATTTTAGCACTATTCATGAAGCTAAGCCAGGAAGTGACCTAACTATAAGAAGATGAATAGATAAAGAAAAGGTGCATATATGTATTGCAGAATACTATTCAGCCTTCAAAAATAAAGAAATTCTGTCATTTGGGGCAATAGGGATGAAACTGGAGGATATTATACAAAGTTTAAATAAGCCAGGCACAAATGACAAATTTTCAGTGAGATAGAGGACTAAATTCCACAGTCTTATTGAATAATATGGTGACTACAGTTGACTACAGTTGACTACAATGTATCATATATTTGACAGTCCTTAGAAGAACAGATTTTAGTTGTTCCCACCATGACCCTAAGTACTGTACGTGCAATAATGTAGCTGTGAATTAGTTGTATTTAGCTATTATGCCATAGATACATATTTCATAGCATCAGGTAACACCAAAAATTTATTTCATTTATAATCATCAATTTAAATAAGTAAATAAATAAATAGGGAGATAATAAAGTAGAGGAAAAACAAATATTCAGGGGATTCCAGGGCAGATCTCCTGAACAGGAAACTCTGACTGAGGGTGGCCTGCTATCTCTGTGAGCCCCTGACCCCCAAGCATCCTGCCATGGGTTTAGGGCAGAGCTACTGCAGGCCTGGGTTGTGGTTAATAATTCTAGTCCTGGCATTAGACCCCACAATCAAAGTATGGCTCTAGCACTTAACGGCTGTGTTATCTTTGACAAATGTCTTTACCATCTGAACTCCCAGTCCTCTTAGCTGTACTATGGGGATGTCAGGAACTGACTCATCGAAATTCTGAGTCTGTACTCAGAAACTGTGGTATCACCGGGAGTCTCTGACAGCACCCCCTGCCAGGCCTCATTCCAGAGAGGAATATAATGAAGGCTAGATTAGGTCATTAGAGCAAGGCCTCTGTGCAACAGGATGAGTGTCCTTAAAAGACACTCCAAAGCTCTCTCTCCCTTCCCATGGCTCACCCTCAGCAAGAGCCAGAGAAAGGCCGTGTGAGGACACATGGAGAACACCCAGTCTACAAGCCAAGGACAGCGCTCAGCAGAGCCTGACTGTGCCTGCACCTTGATCTCACCTTCCAGCCTCCGGCACCAGGAGAAGATATATCTGGCTTCCTAACCACGCAGTCTATGGCATCCCATTATGCAGCCGGCACTGAGTAAAATCCCCAGATCAGCTGCAGAACACAATTATAGGGCCTGGGATCACATCTCTGGAGACAAAGTGTCGTCTTTCTTTCCTTCCTTCAACATGCTTCTAATTTACCGAGTTTTCTGATTGACTTTGAACTCTGAGTCAGCGAATCACTGAGAGACTTTTATTGCACCCCTTTCCCTTACTGAGAGTCCTTTCTGAATTTGGCTGCTAGGGCTCCTGGAGAGAAAGTACAGATGAACGCAGTACAGAGAAGAGAAAATCATGAATTGTTTTTCAAGCTAGACAATGCCAGGTAGAAACCAGGGAAGGAAAGTCAGCTAGCTCCCTGCCTGCCCTGCTGTGTTCTGACCAGGTGGGACCCATCTTTCCTTCCTCTCCACCATGGAAAAGATGTCTGTTTTATAGCGAAGGTACACACATGACACTCCTTTATCCATGCAGAAGTGGCAGGTGTTAATCAACAAACTAACGAAATCAATAAACCAGAGACAGATTTCTGTTTTTAATGTGCCACTGAAGACACATGCAAATGACAGAAGAAAAAAAAAAAGCCATCTGGAAGAATCAGTTCTTGCCATTTCTCTAAGATTATTCAATTTAATCATGTCAGGATTAATTTACTAAACCTATGCTAGGTTTTTATTTATAAGATATTGTTGGTTTGTCACCCATTGCAGGTCTATGCTGGAGGCACCCCAGGGGACAGCACTTACTTCTGAACAATGTAGGACTCAAACTGGTAAAAATGTCACTTTGGTGGGAACAAATTATTGTTCCGATCGCTCTGTGCAGAGTATGTCTCTAATCTGACACTGACCTTTTCCGAACCAGGTTCCAATCTGACCTTTTCCGAACCAGAGTAGTCCTGTAAGTACTTTAGCTCCACTCCATGGTTTCGCTTGGAAATCAGCTCTACTACTTAAGTGGTAAGTGTGAATTTGGAGCAGCATGCTCATTGGCAGGCAATCAATTTCCCTGCAGAAGCCGACCTTCTGCTTCTGTATGTGGCAGACCTCTGAGCTGGGACTCAGTTCCTGTCAAGAGAAAGAACTCTACAAAGACAATTAAGGCAGCCTGCTTGGTTTTCACTACTGGCCTCAGCTACACTGGTTGTAGGCCCCTAAACAATTAGGGCTAACTGCAGCTAACTCTCTTTAGCCTTGCCTCAGTTTCCCCATCTGTAAAATAAGCTCAATGACAATAACAGCTGCCTCTCTTTTTTGTGAGGCATATCCAGCACATCAATTGTCTTAGCACACAACAAGCCATTCATAAACGCTGGCTCTCAGTGATGGCATCTTCCAAAAGTCTCTGGGAGAGCAGGTTCTGCACAGAGCACCAAGAACTTAAAAAAAGATCTGTTTTTAAAGTTTTCTCTTCACTGGTCTCTGAGTTCTTTTGGTTCTCAAACATCAAAACTGTCAGCTTATCTGTTCTCTTCAGAAGCTGTTCTCTCTCTGAAAAGGTTTCTTTGCTTCTGCACTTCACATATGGGCTGTTGCTAGACAGAATTATTTGTGCCCACAATGCACACACTGGATTGTGTATCAGCATCATTCGAAACTCTGGAAGTCCAGAAGGTTGACATCCTCATGAGTAGCTAGAGAAAAATGCCTACCAGTGAGACTCTGAGCATCTCAAAGGATATAAAGTGGGAATTTGTATTGGGTTAAATAATAGCTTGCCACATAGGTAGGTAAGTAGATAGATAGATAGATAGATAGATAGATAGATAGATAGATAGAGACAGAGATATCATTCCACTAACCTTCAGGACCTACAAATGTGAGCTTATTTGTCAATGGATTCTTTTGCAGATAATTAAGGATATATCATCAGAAAATTCCAGACTATCTGATGGGCTGTGGCTAATTTTATGACAAATATTCTTTTAAGATACAGAAGAGAAGTGATCATGTCAAGAAAGGCAGAATTTAGAATGACGTGTTGACAAGCTAAGGAAAGCCCAGCTACCAGCATGTCTGAGAAGTGAGAAAACTCCTTAGGGCCTTTGGTGGGAATATGGCCCTTTCAGCATTTTAATGTCAAGTTTCTGGCCTCCAGAACTGTGAGAAAATGTGCTTCTATTGTTCAAGGGCACCTAGTTGCGATCTCTTTTGTACAACGGCCACAGTGAACTAACACAGAATGTCAAGGAGTTTCTTGTGCTGAGCTCTCTCACCTCATCCTTAGCTACTTGTTACTGAGAAAAGAAAGGCTTGGTCCTGGGTCCACAGCCCAGGATTGCAAGCCCTGAGCGAGAAGAAAAATCCCTTTACCAGAGTCATTACAAACTGCTACACTCACTGGCCCAGGTGATTCTACAAGACAGCCTCTGGATCCTGGTAATTAATGATTTAAGTCATCAATTCTGGAAGAGATACAGAAAGAAATGACACAAGAGTTAAATAAGGTTCATATATCCTGGACACAGCATTGTCTTCCAGCGGTGGGATGCTCTGAGCCCCAGAAAGAGAGTGCCACAGGAAATATGTGCGAATGAAGTCATCTCTCAGGAGTGTGGCAAGACACAGCCAACAGCCCGTGTGACAAATGCAAAGTTGTTCTTGTGATCAACTCCCTTTCTGGTGGGGAAGAATTCCAAGTGTTTTTCTCCTCTCTTTTGAACTGCAAACAAATACTATGGCAGGACAGTTTATATCATTAATAAAAACTATATATCAATGTGACGCTTCAAAAAGAACTCACAGTGTATTGTAAATCCTGTCGCTGTTACAAATAGTTTCTCTTGCAAACACAATTTTTGTGAAAGTTTAGATTGTATATTTCCAGTTGTCTGGAAAATAATAATGATTTCCAATTTAGAGCAAGCCACTGAGTTAAATGCTAGGGCTTAGAACACTTGGCAGATTAGCGGCAACCCAAGTGCTTAATTTCTTTGACCTTCACAAAGACTCAGATTTTAAAGAGAAACATAAGCCATAGGGATCCTTTGGATCAGTGTTCCCATTTGCCAGATAAGAAAGCTGAATTTCAGAGAGTGTGCGAAAGAGGCTTTGTACCGCTTTGATAGTTAATGTCAGAGGCACAGAAATTCATGTGGTCACTTCTTATGTATTTCACACCTTCTCCTGTACCATATAATGTCCTTGAGTTAGAATATTTAAAACAATTATCCAAGGTCAATTGCCTCATTCAAGGTAACGATTGCACCTCAGCTCTTACCAAATGAGTGCAGCAGTCACCTGTGTATGCTGTTTCATTTCCTGGGGGTTCAGTAGCCAAGGTCAACAAAGATCTTCAGTGCCTACAGTCAGATCACCAGTAAGTAGCATGACGCTCGTCCCACAAGTCCTCACATGGGGACTGGATTCCCTGACATAATCACAAGAAGAAGGGTATCACAGGACAATAAGATATTTTGAAAGAGGGCCACTGCACAGCAAATTATGGCATACATTATAACAGTTCTATTATTATCGATAATCTCCTGCTATGCATAATTACAAATTAAATTTGATCATAGATGTTTAATAGGAAAATATTAGCACATGTAAGGTTAGACACTATGAGAAATCTCAGGCATTGCCTGGGGGAGGGGGTTTCAGAACCAGACCTTTTCCACTGCACTCAAGAATAAAGAGGAACTGTACTGTCTTAAACTCTAGTTGGTAGAAATTTGAAATCATGCTTTCATTTCCACAGAATCCTTCAGAATCCTTATGCTTCTAACTGAAAGTATCAAATTTTAAAGAAGGTCATTTATCTGATCCATGGAGAAGAGAATAAAATGTTTACAGTGATATATTTTACCCACTTGGGAACATGCTTCCGTTCATTTTTCTCAGCACCTGCATTCTCCCACACGGCCAGCAGATGGGAGCAAATGACTTTACAAGAATACCAAAAATGCCAAGCAATAGATGAGAGGATCTGATTTCTGGGGTCTGTATAAACTTCTTCAAATATCTTAATCTTTCTGTTTCTTCAAAATCTCACTCTTGAAGTAATAGTATTGTTAATTACTAAGCCCTAATTACTTACCGGAAATGTGGTAATTTCAGGAGATTTCTGTTCATGGGTGTTTAAAATAATTTGAATCCCTATCTCAAGCCATAGGATGACCTAAAAAATGATGATTTCAATCTAAATATGAGGGTAGCTGAGGAATTAAGAACTGTATCACTTGAAATCATAGAGATGACCAACAGTTCACATAAACTAAGTAAAGTCTAACATAAATCAATTGAACTTGGGTTGTAAAATCCATGTAGATGGTGGAGTTTGGAATTCAAACTGTTGACATTAAACATATTTGGTAGAATGTTAAAAGGATTTAGGGTACATATTTTCTGTGGAAAGGATATTTTCTCTGAATCACAAAACATCTCTCAAACCAAACTGTAATGCAAACACCTCAAGTGAAGCATTCAACTTGACTTCTTTAAGAACTGCACCCTAACCTCCTGGGAATTATTTGTTCTCTTTAACCAAGCAACCAAATCAATACGATATCTGGGGACAAGAGGCTTCAACATCTCCAAATCCAGCTGTGGTAACAATAACAAGCTGGTGAGAGAAAGGCCCAGGAAGAGGAGGGCTGTTAGCTCAGCACAATTAAATCTGATACCAGCAAAGCAGCCCCTCTCAGGTAGAAGCCCTGTGCAGAGGTGAGCTAAACCAAGGGTCTGTTTGCAAATAAATGCGATGCATTGGCATCACAGCAGGGGTTTAATGAGAGTGCTTTTAATTAACTCTAAAAGTAATTACCCATATTAGATGTAAATCGCACTTGTTTTTACATGAGGTGAATAATTTCCGTACAGCTTTTAAGAATAATACTTCTTGAGTAGCTGTCAGCTGCTGAGTGTTTCCACAAGCTGGTGAGCTGAAAAAATAGGACCAGGAGAAAAATGACAGTCCAGGAAGCCTGGGTTCTTCATCTGGCTTCTATCCCTAACCATGTCAGGCTCCAGGATACAAGCAAGCTTATCCTAGAGGCACCTTGGGACAGAAACTGAACTGTGCAGTGTTGTGTTTTATGCCTTTTTGCATGTTCCCTTTTGGCTTTTAGTCTTCTGGATAATCCCTAGGACCTCAGTGAATAATTAAGCACAGTGGAGAGAGGGACCATAAGAAACCCCCAAAGTGCCAGAGAGGTGTGTCCTAATTGAGCTGACATGTCCAGCAAGAAGGATAGGACAAAACAAGCAAGAGTGAGAACAACTGTTCAGGCCCCAAAGTCCTAACCTGTAACTTGAATAAATGTTACACACCTGCACTGAAACAAAGGGGCAGCCGCCCTGGATTAAGAAACAGTAGGAAAAATGCACAGAGGCCGCAGTCAGGCGGGAGCCAAGGTGAACCCAGGTGCAGACTGTGTTGATGTGCTGTTATCTGGGCTGTGGAAATTCCCCCAACTTCCACAAGAACTTGAGGGGGCCCAAACCTTCCACTGGAGCCCCAGAGTAGCATAAACAGCCAGGGTGCAGTTTGCAAATACAAAATTACTGAGCAATTATTTATAAACTGATAAACACCTTCATTACAGGGTTTGAGGATGCAATTACCAAATTGGAATTTAGTGCACTCAAGTTGAGTTACTGAGCTGATGAAAAGGAAGGTGGGAGGTGGAAAGGTGAGTTCGGGCCCATGCAGTCCCAGAGCAGCTCAGTCATTAACCAGTTTTTTTACCAAGGGAAACCAGTTTTTCCTTTTGGAACAATGCAGGCACCATCTATTGACTTTCATGTCTGGGGCTCTTTTGTTTTCTGCTGTGTTCTTGGTGTTGCTTGTGTCTCACTTAATACAACCTTGAGAGGGTCGTAGGCTAGAACAGGAACATAGTGGCTTGAAATGACGCTCTGGTTCAAGGTCAACCAAAAGAGTAGCCAGAACGGTAACCTGAATCTCCCAGAAGCTTTCCTCCCTTTTTCTAGGGAACCTCACTTCTGTCCTGTGCCCCCTGTGTCTGATCCACATCACACATAGTCACTTTCTCATGTCAGCTACATGGAGCATTCAAATTCAGAAAAAAATAATTGAAGAATATAGCCAGTTCTCAATTAGCATATCAACCTCTTGAGGAAACATGGTA
>PVLA01012376.1:0-44945 GCA_004027455.1 Hydrochoerus hydrochaeris | reverse complement strand
TCTCAAAATTAATGGAGAGACAAGATATTTCCATGACAAAGAGGAACTGGGGGAGTTTGTGACCACCAATCCAACCCTGCAAAGAATACTGAAGGACATTCTAGAGAGAGAGAAGAAAATCACCAGGGTTCCAGGAATAATGGCAGAAAGGCCTCAAAGAAAGGGGCAGACAGTGGAATGAAGGAGAAAAGTAAACAAACAACAATGACAGAAAAATAGCATAGCAGAGATAAGACAGAGGAGATTGGTTATATCGCTGTTTTAGCTTGACTGATTTTATTTGAATCTGGTATGCTTGAGAGTGTCGAGTCTGAGAGTAGGGGCAACTACTCTGAAGATGACAGGATTCAGTAGGATACCCATTCTGGTTTGATTGTTAACTGCCTTTGAAGTCCTATAATGTCTCCAATGTTTACATTTTATTAATAGTGTAATGCAATACTAACTTTATCTTTGATAATATAGACAATTTTATTGAAAATAACAAGAGACATCATAGTAACTACCATAGATCACCTAGTATTGTGGTTTTATATGTCCTTTCCATTTCATGTTTCTCTAGGAATTTGTATTGTTGACTTGTTTTGATTTGTTCCTCCCTCTAATACAGAAAGGCTAGGTATATGTGTAGAGACTTATACATGCATAGAACTTCTAAGTAGTTTACAAGAATGGATTATAGTTATTGTAAAGAAAAAAAAGAGAGGAAAAGAAAGTATTCTAAAGGATATAACTGCATGTATGTTTGAGTGCGTAGGATTAATAACCATTTTGCTAAAGTTTTTGTTGGATGGATGAACAAAACTGATGGCAGTCTCACTGTTTGGATATCCACTTTGTAGGCTTTACTTTTGTAACTTGAACAACTACTTCAAAGAGAAAAATATGTAATTATCAACTAGTGATTTTTTACTGGTTACTATTTTTGTTTTTTCTGTTTTGTTTTGTTTTTGAGATTTTGTATTATTTCTACCCTCTATTTTAAATTTTTTTTCTTTAAATTAAAAAAAAAGAAACAACACAGTAATCATTGTAGATCACATTGTACTGTGGTTTTATACGGCTTTTCGGTCATGTTTTTATAGGAATTTGTTTTGTTTTGTCTTGCTATGTTTTGTTTTTCCCTCTAATACAGAAAGTATAGAAATACATATAGAGACTCATGCATGTATAGTTGTTTACAGACTCACTGTTTGAATATTTACTTTGTATGCTTTAATTTTGTAACTTGAACAACTATTTCTAAGAGGAAAATATGTAATTTATCAACAAAAAAAATAATTTGCCACCAAAATATATTGAAATCATAAAGCCAGAGGAAATCATTTTATTTTTGTGAGCCTTTAGACATTCTATTAATACTATACTAATATTATTGTTATGTTTACAAATACAGAGAAATCAATAAAATCTATATACAGATCGAGATGGAAAGTTGATAAAATCTCTTCAACTTAAACTTTTATTTCTCATTTTACAGTTAAAACACTGGACTTTTTTTTAGCCAGATTAATTATAACAATAATGGTTGTATGTATGGATCATAGCTAATCTCTTTTAAGAAAATCAATCGATTCTATAACTGTAAAAGATTAATGTTAGAATCTAAACAGTGGTGCATGGTGACCTGTAATCCCAGAACTTGGGAGACTGAGGCAAAAGGATTGTTACAAGTTCGAGATCAACCTGGGCAAAAACGTAGGTTCAAGGCGAGCCTGAGCTGCATAGTGAGATCCTGTCTTGAAAGGACACATGCAAGAAACTAAAATATACAATGAAAATGAAACTTTATGAAGAAGTGTACCTCATGAATAACTTAAATCACTTTACTTAAGATTTTCTGTCATTTCCCAAATCTCCCTGAGTGAATGTGAAAGTAGCAGGATAGGAGAATCATCAAGCATTGTTCAAGCCACATGTCATGCCCTGGAAGCTGAGACAGGAGCTTCACTTCACTCCTGTCCTCCTGCCGCTGAGCAGTCCCATCTGTGCTCCAGGCTACAGACCTTCCTGACTCCTTCTTGCCGCTGCACCCACGAGTGTTCCCGTCTCTCCCTTGCCAGCCCCAGCTACCTCACCTCCTGCGCTTCCACGGCTGTTAGTCTGATTGCGGATCTGGTCCTGGAACACAGCACAGCCTTGGAGCCCCTCCTGGGCTTTCACACAGTGCTACTGCTAAATTTAAAACACTTAAGCATCTGCTAGATCCTTGACAGTGTCGGAGCTCTTACTGTAGAACTGGTATACATCTTCACACATTTATTCTTGAGTTTTCAGTGTGGCTTTTTTCTATTTTTAATGTTTCATTAAATTGTCATTCTTATTCAAAAATGTGCAACTCATAAATTTGCAGTTCAATGAAACATTACAGTTACTTTATTCTCATAACAAAATCTGAATGCTTTCTCTCTGATCTTAAGCTGTTCTCTGTGTACTCACACTTGCACCATAGTAAGTAAGAGAGTATTGCAGGATGTAGTGGCTCACGCCTGAAATCCCAGAACTCAGGAAGCTTTGTCAGAAGGAATTGGAAGCCAACTGAGGCTACAAAGTAAGTTCAAAGCCTGATTGAACTACATAGCAAAAAAAAAAAAAAAAAAAATGTTTCCTAGCCACTCAGGACAAAAATACTGGTGCCTTCTTTTATTCCATTCTCTGTTACACTCAGGCCATTAATAAATCTTAATAGTGCTGATTTCAAATCATATCCCAAATTATCTTGTCATTATCTATGCTGTAAGTGTCTCATTCATAAACACTATCAGTTCTAGTCTGAGATTTACAGCTACGTCCATCCTTCCCTTGTTGAGCAGTGATGTTTTCAAAGTATCAGTCATATGCTGTCAGTCCCATGCCCTGAACATCCTGTAGAACCCCACTGTCAAGCTCACATTTAAAGACCTTTAAATATCAGCTCTGGACTCTGTGGTTTTGTCTCCCAGGGTAGTTCCCAATCCTTCTACTCAGTCAGACTGGCCTCCCTGCCATTTTTTAAAACACTGGACATTTCTCTAATTCAGAGCTTTTGTACCAACTGTCTCCTCTGCCTGGAATCCTCATTTCCCACAGACTCTGCACTCTCCAGTTGGCTTTGTGTGTGCTTACGCTTTGTCAAAAATAAACACATAGCAAAATATCCAGTTAATTTTTAGTGCCAAATATACAATAACTATTTTAGGATGAAAATGTCACATACAATATTTGAGATATAATTTTGCCAAAAACTTATTAGTGATTTATTTGAAATTGACTAAAATTTTTAAGAGAGACAGAAGAAGAACTAGCCTCTTTGTTATACCTGTTTTGTTGAACAATAATCCATTAGTTACTTAAACAGAGAAACAGTTTACGGAGAATCACTATGTTCATTCCTAGGTCTAGAGAAGGCAGGCTTGGTTGCAGCAGGTATTAGGGAAAGGCCGATTTATGCTTCAGTTTGCTGCCACTCTTATCTCAGTTTACCTCTCTGCTTCTGTCTCTCATGCCATATTCATGTGGAACCCACCCCTCCAGCCCTTGCCTCTCTGTTTGCACCCCACAGGTGCTGACGGCACACCTGCCACTGCTGGGATCAAAGTGAGGTAGAAATGACAACTTTTGTCAAAATTAAAACAAAAAAAAAAGTTTTCTGTGAAAATCTAACTATAATAATTGTTTAAATTATGGCAAAAGGAAGTGAACTCAGTCTTTACTCAGAGAAGGAAGTGGTTCCCAAGAGGAAAGAACAGGAGAAAGACTAGCAGGTTGTAATGAAGATAAGTCACCAAATAACTGTGTAAAGGAGATTCCATCCACTCTGACAAACCAGTGGAAAAGTAAAAAGATGAAGAATTGAACACATGCATGAAAATCCTCCACCCCTCTTCCAGTGTACTAAAGTTTCACAGATGCAAAGAAATTTTCAAGTGTAAATATATGAAAAATGCTTCATTGTTTCTAATTTCCATCTCCACAGGTTCTTTGAAAACTCTGTCACCAGTGTAATTTCCTCCTGAAGAAGTGACACAAAGCCTCTAGTTATAGCTCCAGAAAAACCCTGAAGCATTTTCAGACTTCAGCCTGGAGGGAAAGTGAGCAGCTGAAGAGTTAAATTACCACTTTCAGGTAATTTCCTGACAGGCTAAAGAGCCATCTTCTCGGGCCAGAAGATCTCAATTCTTTCACCTATAAGCAGAAATCAATTTCCCAAATATGTTATTACCTCAATTTTATTCTTAAAAGCCTCTATGAATCTTCCATACACTTCAAGCTAAATCTAGCTCCAGTAATCTAAATGCTTGATCTTTATTTGCCTATTTGGGAATGTAAACTCTCTTAGAAAAGTTTCTCTTTCATCTCAACAATGAAACAGGTCAGGAAGATAACAGTCCATGGAGAACAATTTTCAAAAGTGCAAGCTGCAAAAATAATCATACGTAATCAGTAGCTATCTTTTGTGTCTCCAGGCGCCCAAACTTGGTCCTTTCACCCAAAATATGCTTGCTTTTTTCCTGTTCTGTTCCTGTCTTAAACCTGGTCTCTCAAAGGTGCTCTCACGAGAAAAGTCACTTTTGCAAAATGTGTTTTGCTGAGTACAGCCTGTCCTTCCATTTCTAGACCCCAGAGATTCTAAATCCTCATTAATATTTTTAAAAATTTCTAAATATTCCTTTTGAAGAAAAGTCAGCACTTAGGTTGAAAGTTCTCATCTATAATGCTGCAAACTTCAAAAGTTCAAATACAAAAGAAATCACTCTTCCACCCAGAAAATTCTGGTACAATGAGCAGGTGTAAGCAAAACGGATAGAGAAATAAACTCTGACCTTTGAAATTGCCACACCATCTAAGAAACTGGCAAAAATACTGTTCAACTTTGCCTTTGGGTATGTACACAGGTGCTGGTTCTAGCCACTTGTTAAGCCATAGTCATACTGTCACTGTTTATGAGATTCTTGAAGGAAACCCCTGTGTTGATTTAGGCTGCATTTAGTTCCCCTGGATTTTCCGCCTGACTTTGTTTCTTTTGGCTTCTCTGTGGTTGGCAAGGCAGGTGCTCTGTTCTTGTTTGTAAATGTCTTCATTGATTTCTGCTGTCACACCTATTTTCCTAGTACTAAACATTAATCCCTGGTATATGTCTCAGGTGAGTTTGTCCTTTTGTGTAAATGACTTACTAGCCCATATGCTTTTTTAGTGGAAATCCTACAGTTGCTGGATACATCCCCTAAGGTTTTCATGAGGCTTGAGGAATCACTTCATAAACTTCCAAATTGGCTCTGAAGTTCTTCTAGTATTTAACATTCTAAAAACATGCACATTATAAAATATTATACTTGGATTTTAACAGATTTGCAATGCAAAGGGTGCCACCGTGTTGGTTATCTTTTACATGGCTTTGTGGATTAGTGTTACTAAACCATAGAAATCAAACAAGTGCAATCTTTCTATCACAGGTTTCGTAATCATATTTCAGTAGAGACAGAGCTCTGCTGACAGGATCAGTTTGATTTGGGGGGGATTAACTTACATACTTTTTTGCAGAAAAACTGCCAGATATGAATCCACACTTCTGATTATCAGTAGACCTTAGCCACAAATCAACCCAGCATAACTTGTCCCTTAGTTCTAGAACCCTTCAGACTCATCCTGTACAACCATTTGCCAAAGGTTAGGCTTAAAATTATCCACAGTTACCTGGAGAAGTATCTTTTGTAGCATATATCTGTGTTTGTAAAATTTAGAATGTTACACCATAAATTGCAGGATTTTTTTAATTTAAAAAAGAACTAAAGCTAAAGAAAAAAATACCAAATGCACATGTTGCCTGATGGAAAGTGCGCCCTCGTGTGGTATGGCACAGCACAGAGTGAGCGCATTAAGGAACATAATTCTACCTAACTTTATGTTGATACCTTGTCTTGGGACACACATTATTGCCAACTGCAGCCATTTAGATAGCCTTAAAGTCTATCTCAGTACAAGAATCTGAGAAGCAAGAGACAATTATTGTAACAGGCATTTAAAATCCATTAGCCACAGAAAATTCAGGCAAAATATTCTAAATAACCAGATTTATCCAGAACTAGTAAGACTCATTTGTTAATGTCTCCAATTTTATATTCATTTCACTTATTTTTTAAAATTTTCATATTCTTGAATGAAAACTTAATTGGCAAAACACAAAATCTTGCTATGATAGCATATTATCAACAATATATTATTTTTCACACACACATATACACACACACATGCACCTCATTTCAATGAGGGAATCCCTTGACCTATTACCTGTAACTTGTGCTCCTCAAGAGAACCCTAACAACTTTTATTTTACCATCACCCCATCAAGCAACCACATGTGAAAAATGGAGTTGTGTAATATGTAAGTTAAAATGGCTCTGTGAGAAGTTTGTAAACCTGAAGACACTGCATCCTAAACTAATCTAGTAACAAACTCTGTCCAGCATGTGTTGACAGGTATTATCAGATATCGAACAGTGTTTTGAGCATGAAGCCATATGTGAAATCCTAACGGTTAACACGTTCTGAGCCTTCTGTGAGACTGGTGGAGGGAAAAGAGATACAGAGATGAGAACAGAGCACAGGACCTGAAGACTGCCCAGTCACTGGGTAGACTATCTCTTAGAGATCTCAAGCACCCCATGTTTCAGAACACCAGGAAGTGAAAAGTTGAGAAGAATGAATTAGGAATGTCCACAACAGTGATAACGGCAACAAGGTTTCTGTCCACTGAGTACTGACTATGTCAGACAGCACGTAAAGTACTTCCCAGAAAGTTTCTTTCTCACATAGCTCCACAAAACAAACACTATTAATTATAATATTGAAGTTTAGAAATACAGGGTTGGAGTTTAGAAATAGCTTGGAGAGGTTATTGTGAATGCCGCAGGTTAAATGTGGTGGGGATAGGTTGATCTGATCCAAGCACTTTACTGACCCCACTGAAAACTAAGATGGGATGAAAAGTTCTAGGAGAAAGCATTAGTAGGATTAAAGGAAAAAGATCATTAGGTTGGAGTATGAGGAAGACCAGGGAATTCTGAAAGCAGAAATAAAACAGACTGAAATCCATGATTCACTGTTTTAGCCATATATAAATCAAGATATATTTATTCCATTTATCTATAAGTTCTAGTCTCAAGGTCTATATAACAAAGGCCAAAATTAGAATGATTGATAGATTCCTATCCAAATAAATCAAGAATTGGCTTAGACATGTCCACTAGCTCCCAGGCCTTCCAGGGAGTAAACAACAGCTTGGGAAGCAGCTGGCGGTTGGTCCGGGGCTCCTGCAAACACAGATTCCCTTCACATTCACGGTGCTGCCAGCCACAGAAATACTACTCCCACGCTAGTAACGCAGGCGCACTCATGCACAGTAACAAAGAACCCCCAAAACTCAGGGTTTAAGGCCGTGAGATTCATTTCTCCCTTCACTGCTTTTTGTGGCTTCCTTTGACTCTGCTCTCAACTCATTCTCACTGTGGGAAGAGACTGAAGAACTGGACTGGCCGAAAAGGCAACCAACTGAAACATCACCAGCAGCCAAAAAAAGAAGAGAAAGTGGTGCGTTACCTCAGAGCTCCTGGCCAGAGCAGACACAGGCTGATTCTTGCTTATGTTTACCTGGTAGAAACAAGTTAGTAAGTTCAAAGTCTAGGGACCAGAATTTTCCAAGCACTCATCAGGAGGAAAGGATGAATTTGGGAGCCATTACTAATGGGTGACACATATATTTTCTCACTTAAATGATGGATGTCGACTATGACACCATAAAATTCTGCCTTGTTTGTCTAAAAAAATCTTTTTTCAGATGATCTTTATCTGCTCTGCCTCATATCAATTTCCCCAGGCATCCTGTATTCCAATTATCTTGGATCAGTGATTAGCCCCCAAATTATCTAGCTATGTCATGTCTCAGGCAATTGGACATAATGGACACTATGCTTGGAGTTTTCTTTACACCTCTGTCTGCCCGGTAAGATTCTTGTTTCCTCCAGGGTCAAGCTCAGGGATTTCCCACATGGCAAAGTCTGTCAGGCCATGCTATCCCTGATCTGCCCACAGACTGATCTCTCTTTATCCTCATTAAAAGCTCCACATTCACTCGCTCATACGAGAATATAAGTGCACTAAGAGCTGAATTTCTGGATTATTTCTGACACTTGGCAAATTATGTTTGATTGAAAAAATAAAGTCATCTGTATTTAATAGTAATATGGGGGGAAGAAACTCCTCAACTGGTAGGTATCCATACAAGTTCACATTCTCTAAAATTGAAGAATGAATTCTAGTAACAACAGAGGTTAAGAGCAGAATATATTTATTGAGAGAAAGAAAGCTTCTGAGAGAGATAGAAGGAGGCCCCAGTGGGTCACCAAGGACCCTGCCTTTTCTAGGGATTTCTATAAAGCAAAATCATGAGGTGAGGTGGGTTCAAGATGGGGGGAAAAAATGGGAACTCACAAAGTGGGCATGAAGTGGGATACAACTGTGGTCAATCAATAAGATTATGTGCATAAGTGCTCAGGTAAAATTGATTAACTAGGGATCAAATGGGGAAGCCATCTAGCCAGAACAGGGGCTTTTCCTGTAAGGATTGGGTTAGTGGCTCCTGGCTTTCTCAAGGTGACAAAAGCCTATTTAGAATATCAATCCCTGCTATTTATCCTTAGGATGGGGTGCATTTGTTTTATCTTTTGTCTTGAGCTCTTGCTCAAGCGGGAGGTGCCTGTCTCCCCGGCCATTGCAGTTGCCAAGAATCTGGTCTCCTGCACTGGCTCTTTGGAGCATCTAGCCCTATCTGACTGCCTATAATATTTCTACCTAAATCAGCTGCCTTTAACAATAGGACTTACCAGAATTTATCAAAAGGAGTAGCATCAACAAACCATGGAATTAGAAAAGAAAAATGTGAGATAGCAAAAAGATAATAGTAACCTTTCTTTACTTGATACTACCAACATTTCTCCTAAGTAACTGGGTTTTTTCGTAATTCAACCTGGGAGTTATTTTAAACTGGAGTGGAATGTCCTGTGTACATGTACATGAATCAGGTTGGAGGCCTTTTCAAACTCCTTCTTACAGAGACTGGAAAACTACCATGATGTGTCAACTTTCCCCTACCCTGGCTTAATGAAAATCATTATACTATGCCGAGTGATACACATTCTTAGTGTCCTTCACTTTCTGCAGATAACTGTAAGTAGAGAATCTGTCCATATTACAGGGAAGTGAATGCATTCAGAGAGTTAGTGAAAATACTCACCTACGAAGGCCTGAAGTGGGATCCCAGTCTAAGATGTTTTTATATGATGAACAGCTGCTATCAACATACCACCTACACAATAAATATAGGAACCACACCGAACTGCTTATACAAAAACTTACCCTATTCATGCATTAATCGGAATTGGTGTTAAAAAAATTTTTTAAAAACCCTACCCTGTGTTTGAATGAGAGCCTTCTCTCAACAGTACTTTCATGCAAAGGGCATTGATAAATTATAAAAGTCAGGTTTTACCACTTATGCAGCTGAGGTAGTCCCTCAATTTCTTGCTGATGTCATGCTTCCTAAGCAGCTGCCATCGTTGTCAGTGTGGCCCTGTGAGTGTGTCAGTGCTGATCCTGTAGGTTTGCGATGGTGAAACACCCCATAATTGCCTGGTCATTCAGTCCACATTCGGACCCACACACATCACCAGGCAGAACACATCCTTGAATGCCTTGATGTTCTTTTAATAGTCAAAGGAAAAGAGCAATGCACTTGGTTTCTAAGAATTCTCCCACCAAGAACTGCCAAACACCACAAGCCAGAGCTTTCTCAAACACATCCTCCTCAATGCTCACCTTCCGGCTCCCAGCCAGTGTTTCACAAGGCCTTCCTAAACTCAGACCATAGCCCTCTGAACCACATAGGTTTTATCTGAAGGCTCATCTAATCCTGAAATCTTAAGTCACTTCTCCAAGAACCTGTGAAGTACACAATGAGGAAATGCACTCCTACCTCTGGATTCTCTGCTCCTTTCCAGACATTTCTCTATAGAGCCTCTTCAAAAATTTTACTTAGAGATTTTAGTTGTTTCTTTCCTGGGCTTAGAATTTATGTGAAACCCTTAAGCAGTGCAAGTTGCCACTTAAACAGGAAGAAAACGCAGCCCCTTCCTCCTACTTCGCCGGGGAACATGATTGACACAGTTACTCAGTGAATGCTGTGTTTTGCAGGGACCAGGACATGCAGTTACTGATGGGCACGTGGCCAGTGGTCAGGCTGCTCCCGTGGTCCGTGCAGCCAAACAGCTTAACCATGGTGCCCCAGAATGATCTCACGTCACCCAGCTCGGTTTGTAAGACAGCCGTTTCAACCCGACCTACTATTTACTCAAAGTCCGGGCTTAGACACACGGCTCATCCCTGGACAGTCCATAAGCCATTACGCAATGTCTATTCATGGGCTCCTTTAGCTCTTTTACAGAGCTTAGTTGTGAATTTAGAGAAGGGTAATTGGTAATAATTTTCCCTCTGTTCGTACCTTTTGGCTTAGAATCTGTTTGCTAGTGCCTTTAATTATTCAAAGACACAACTGTTTCAATTTTTGCCTGCAGATTAGCAGCATAAGAAAATCTTTTCCAGAACATTGTATTGTTAGCATCACAACAGAAAGAGATAAAGGTTAAACATTTTCAACTGTTTTGCATAAATATTATAACCGAAGAAAAACATGCAGTTGTTAGAAATGTAGTTTTACTGGGCATGGTGGTGCACACCTGTAATCCCAGCATATGGGAGGCTAAGGCAGGGGGATCACCTTGAGTTTGAGCCAGTTTGGCCTACACAGTGAGTTCAAGCCTGACATAGCAAGGTCTTGTTTAAAAAAAAAAAAAGGAAAACAAAAAAGAAAATAAGGTTCATATCCATCAGATCCACCCTGTTTGACTCACTAAACAGAATTTGTCAAAAATCCATGTATTTGAACCAGGGATTAGCTCAGCAGCATAAGCACCTGCCTGGCAAGTACAAGGTCATGAGTTCAATCCCCAGTACAAAAAAAAAAAAATCCATGTATTTAAAATATAAACATGAAAGCTATAAAATAGTTTCTTTAAAATTATGTTTAAATATAGTAGACTTGTAAAAGAAAATGATTTTAAAGTTACACTTCAATTGAGACATCAGATTTCATTAACCACATAAACTTATGAAGACATTTTAATTTTAATGGTGCATATATTCCTCACCTCCTCAGTGAAAATACCAATGTCATTTCTAAATCTCAAGATTGTGGTGAGGATTAATAAATGGACCTAATTTATGTAAATAATGCACTTAGTACCATTTATGGTACAATCTATGTGTTAGATAAGCAATATGTTATTTCTGTTCTTAACAATATCATTTTTGTTACTTTCTGTAGTAGTTCTGGAAGTCATCTTTCAAGAATGTCCTTTGGAGTTAAATGGGGCTGCTCACAGAGATTCCACAGAAAAGCAATCTCATAAAAAACATGACAGCGACTAGCAAGCACAAGGTCCTGAGTTCAATTCCCAGAAATATAAAAAAAAAAAATTTTAATTTTAAAATACTATGATGGTGTGTCCTTACTCATGCACCGGATCTGACTCCATGCCACTTCTGGTTCTTCCCCAAAGTCAATGTGACCATGCCAATGAAATGTTTTCAATTGATCCAGGACATCAAGGCAGCCATGACAACACAGCCAAAGACATTCATGAAAGAGGACTTCCAAACGCTCCAGAACACGGCAAGAACGAGGGGCCAGCGGTGTTGCAAATTGGGGGAGTAGTTTGAGGGACATTAATGGCAATGTGTCTTTTACTGTCACATATTTTTAAAATGTAAATACTTACCATATTTTTGGATCATGGCACATATACTACTGGTATTTTTATAGAGTTCCAAGGTTCTAAAAGCAGTGCAGTGAGGAAAGTTATTTCTGACATTGACTTATTAGTTCTTGCTTTCTATTGCTATAAGTGATGGTTTTTCCAAGTGAAAAAGCATTTTGGAAAAAGAAACAAAAAAAATCAAACTTCTTTCATTAAAATGTAATGTGAAAAACAAAGACTATTATTAGATGACTTCATGCTTAGTAATCTCAGCTGACAGCACTTCAATTGTTGATTGGAACAATCCTAGATGTATTTCCTCACATCATATTGAGTTACTTAAGGTTCTTGGATAAGCAAAAATAAATTGGCTACCTTAGTTCTTCTGTCTTGAAAAAGTCTCTGTTGTTTTAAAACCAGCCATAGAAAATTCAGAAACTGTGTGATAACACAATATATGTTAGGGATTCTACTATGCAGAATCTTCTGGGAAATCTTCAACACAAGACAAGAAATAAATGTTAATTGAGAGAGTCATAACATTTATTTAATGTATCTCAAAAAATGCATAGGAAAATCATCCAATACTTTATATCTGGGTAAAACCACAGACTATGATATTGAAAGAAATGAATAAGGAAAAGATTTGTGTTCAGTTCAGTTTTCTGACCTTGGCCAGTAAAGAATATGCCACCTTGGGCAAATTATTAACTTCCCTGAGTCAGTTTCCTAATTATGTCAATGGTGATAATAATACTTTGCAGATGTTATAAGGGTCAATTAAGAAAATGAGTTTAGAAGACACAGCCAAGAATCTAACGTTCACCCCTAAACATGTCTCTAAGTCCCTCCATCCTCAGTGGGAATGTTGGTGCTCATAGTACACTACTTAAGTTCCACCACGTAAAATACATGGTGTAGGACTAGGGCCACAGAGCCATCTAATGTGGCTCATTCATTCATCATCCTGGGCTAAGGCAGTGATTTTCTGACTCTTTCTATCTCTTAGGATTCAATAGTTAAATAGTTAGGAACTTTTAAAGCCTGTTGTTAGACATCAGATTGAAATCAGCCCTGGTGGGAGAATGCACACTGCGGAAACTGGGAAATTCTGCTGTCACTGTTGTAGTCTATCTAATGAGCCCATCATTGCATAAAGGATAATAGTTAGTAATTAATATTTTTATGAATATTTTAAATGTAAGGACTCAAGCTAATTTTGCTATGGTGGGGAGGCCTACCTCTATCCCACCAAATGTGACGATATCACACTGGCTGTTGGATTTCGTTTTTCTTCTTATATCTACCAACTTACAATTCTTTGTAAAAATAGGTTCTTCTGTATACTATTTATTAGTCATTCAACAAATAAAATATTTAGTGCCTAACTTGTTTCAACCCCTGGGGACACTTCAGGTGTTTAGAATTCAATATTCTAACATATTAACACCTGGTGCTTATTATATGCCCAGAACATGGATCTGCTCAAACACCCTGAAAAGTTACCCCATTTTGCAGTAAGAGAAACTTCATAGAGGTTCAAAACTTGTCCACAATTCAAGAGCTTGTGGCTTGCAGTCTTGGGGGTTAAATCTAAATGGAATGACCTCAGAGTCTATGCTCCCATCATCAACCATACACACACCCTCTATGAGACAGAGATGAGGTAAAATTGAAAAACATAAAATGAGTTTGAGGTTTTGTGACTATTTATCCTGATCCTAATTTGATATCCCACAAATGCGCACAGGTAAACTTTCTGCAGGCTAGTTTGTAACACTGTTAGACACTTTTCAGAAGAATTCATATTCATTCTTTCTGTCTCTCTCTGTTCTCTCTCTATTCTCTCTCCCTCTCTCTCTCATGTGTATATGCTTTTTTGTCAGAAATTGTTTGCAATGGCACAGCAGGGAGCAAATTTTATAAGCCATTCTAGAAAAAGAAAAAGTAGCAAAAATCTACCTTTGAGAGAAATTTTACCTATAGATTCTATGCTGCCATAGACTGTATATATAGGGCCTTAAGATTTTTCCATTTATCCAACGTACACCCATTTTACAGTATTAGTTAACATTGGTTCTTATTCATTACACACCTAATTCTTAAAATATGCAGCAGTAACAAGCCAATGGGAAGATTCAGTTTGCATAGCACACAAGGCGGGAGGCAAGGAGACAGCATTCGCGCTGCACCCCGCCACAGGTGAGGTTAGCGAGGCGGAACCTGCACGGAAGAAACTGTTCTCTGTGGAAGTCAGAGGTGTCAGCTGGCGACAAAAGGCTGGCAGTCTAAGCCACGCTTACATCTCCAGGGCACATCCGTGGAGGGTGGCATTTTCATGACCAAAGCCCTGGGGTCATTCAGAATGAGACTCCGGGTTGCAGGCTGGAGGAGACCCATCTGCGGGGGTTCATCAGAGGCCCCTGGAATTCGGTCCTCTGGAAGAGACGGAAAGAAGGCGAGGGCAGGCCAGGTGCAGTGAGTGGTGTCAGCGACCTCAGGAGGAGCTGTAGAGCAGAGGGCGAGAGGCCTGAGCTGTCCAGGGGGAGCCCTGCTGGGACACAGGGCGCCAGGTCCTCGGTCCTGCAGGGGCTGCTGGGCGACTCTTCGCAGCATTGACTGCAAAGACCAGTGAGAATTCTGAGCAGGAACAGTTAGAAGTTAAAGATGATATTTTCCATCAGTAATTCAGGAGGCAGGGGGATGTGACTATGGCTCACCAGCTGCCCAGGACAATAATGTAGGCAGAAATACTCCCGGGTGGGAGGAGGCCGCAGACGGGGCGCTCACCCTCAGGCCCCCAGCTTGGAGCTGAGGGGTCAGGGCTCCAGCACGCAGCTCCTTTCACAGCACCATTCTGGTGGACTTTCTGACGATTTTCTCCGCCAGAGCCTTCGGTCTGGTGTTCTAACTCCCATTTTCTACCTTCATCTCAACATTCATATTTTATGTTTAGTCTTATTTTCCAAGAAACAAACATCAGTTTTCCCATCCCTGATCAAAAAGCAGAAAAAAGTTATTTCTGTAACTACAAAAGTAGATTGTTTTTTTAAAAAAATAGAAACGGTAATTACAAATCTTTCTCCCTGTTTATCAAATTCCTCACAGAAGTGCCAGGAATTAGGTCACTAATTTGATCATGAAAAAGTATTTAAATCAAACTAGGTGTATAACTTTGTTTTGAATTTAAATGCATTACATTAGTATTTGTTATATATTCTAAACATGTCTGTATGACAGAATGAGTTTCTAGAAAAAATAGTAATTATGTGAGGCAGCAAAATAATGTTTTACCAAACATTTAGAAGACTCAGCTTTTGTCAGTGCTCTAAGTAATATTTAACCTCATTATGTAATAGTGTTTCAGAATTAACGTGTCAGAACAACTCTCAATTTTCCAACAGTATTAGGGAGTTTGTTTTGGGCCAAGCACTAGGGATAAAGCAGCAAACAAAACAGAGGTTCTCCTCTAAAAACAATTGTGTTCTGATGATGGAAGGTAAAATAGGAAGTCAAAGAATTATGAATTATACTTAAAAGTACTCTTGAACCAAATAAGTAAGCAAGTATATATGTTCTGTGTATGTCTGTGTATTATAAATATGTGAATCAGCAACTCATGCTTTGTAGGCAGTTAAAATAGTGTCACACAGGATAGGTGATCTTGTGAGCTGATAGCTTAGCTGTGGTCCCAGTGACAAAGAGGTATCTGTCCTTCAGTAACAGGAAAGAAAGTATTCCCCATACAAGGAACAACAAGGGAAAAACTCAAGGTAGCAATTTGTTCAACACATTCAAAACTCAGAAAGAAAGCAGCGTGTCAGAGGTTTAATGAAGGAGAGGAGTGAAGAGAAAATTGGGAGAATTAACCAAGTACCAGATCATCGAGGGCTTTGGAAGCCAGTTAGGAAAAAGATGAGGGAAATTAATAGTGAAGAAGCTAGGGAAGAAAAAGAAGGTTGGGGAAGAGCCAGTAAACAGAGGGGAAAGGGTGGAGGTGGGGAAGCTAAAGGAAGACAAAATGGTATTATTTGAGCAAAGGAATAAAATATTGCAATTAGGAAACATACCACCTTCTTAAGAAGATAAAGCTTTAATGTAACAAAATGGAAAACACATCACCAGAATTGAGAGAGAAGATAAAGTCACACCGGCATAAGGGGCCACAGCCTTGACTGAGACCTTTGCCAGCGCCTCCTGAGCTGAGGTCAACGCCAGCAACTGGACAAACATCACACACATTGTCCCTCACAACATTCACTTTAAATCATGTGAAGATTGGTTAAAGTGAAATTGTTGATGGTTACATTTAGATTTTCTAGACAATTATAGTAAAGAAACTGCATGGAGGCCGAAAAGGAAATGTGTTATTAAAATAATAGGTCTGAATTCACAAAAGAATGGGAGAAATAGGATAATGGTTAACTAGAGAAGAAACCGTTTCAGACTGGGAGATAAAAGAAGGGGTTTGAACACAAGGTAGAGGCTGATTTATACCCAGGCAGGGTGAGCTGTATTTGAGATTTCCTCCCTGTGGAGTGTTCTACCTGCCACCCTTCTGTTTGTTTGCCACAAGCCACTTGTAGCTTCTAGCCCAAGTGTAGTGTAGCTACATGCTGGCCTCTTTTCACCACTCTGATATATGGTTTGGTTTGGTTTGGTTTGGTTTGGTTTGGTTTGGTTTGGTTTTGCTTTGTTTTGTTTTTTGGTACTGGGAATCAAACTCAAGACTGCGAGCTTGCAAGGCAGGTGCTTATGCCACTGAGCTAAATCCCCAGCCCAGTTTTCACTACTCTGAAACTCAAAAATTATTTTGTAAAACAAGGACATATATTACTTTATTTTTCTTAACATTGCTATTGAGGAATACACTACTCCCAGAGATTTTTTATTTCATAGTCATGAGTTGAGTGTGCATACCCACAAATTTAAATAGAAAAAAACCAGACTCACATAATCAAGTTAGAGCCATTAAACTGTCATGTATTATCTTAATGGGCATATGATGATTAACATCCAGCAGGAGAGTTTAGTAAAATCTCACATAAGTTAAACATATACACCCATACAATAGAAATGATTTGGAGAACAGCTTATTTATTCTCTGGTTCACTTTTTGTATAAGTTACTAATGAAATAATTCTTACTGTCAAAACATATTCACCTCATCGAATTGAGACTCACAGTTCAACTCTGGCAAAATATAAAACATGCACTTTTACTACTTATTATGTTTATCTGTTAATTATCCTTATCATGATACCTTGTCTCTTTCTCTGTAAGGAAAGCAGGTTGGTGCCTCCAAAAAACTACTTGAGTAAGTATCAAAAGACCTGACTTCTAGCCACAGTTCTAGTACTTCTTTGGCAGTGGAGAACCAGACAATTCCATGGAGGTAAGAGCAATATCTCTTATTACTAACGTCAAGTTTTCAATGCTTACTAAGGATATGGTCTCTAAAGATGACACAATAAGTACTTGTTACATGAATAAATTAATGAATGATGTCACTGAAATTTCTGTAGCTCAGTTTTCTCAGACATGCAAGAAAATTATTTTTGTTATAAGCAGTACTAATTCAATTTTCACAGCATAAGCCTGTTGATTTTTCCTGATAGCTAAAAGAAAAAAAGTAAAGATTATATTTTAAAAGAACTAACATGTGCCATTATTTTTTACTCTTCAATCTTTATGTTATTTGAACAGTGCAAAGATACAATTTCACTGGCAGATAACTCAAAGTCCTATTACCTTTGGCAACAAAATGTATTTTTGTACTTTCATGAAAGGTAGACTAGTTCTAGTAATCAGACTAAACAAAGAGGTGAAGTTCTGGTGCTAATACCTGATTCAGAATTTCCTCATCTTGTGTTCAGGCACTTAATCTATACAGAATAACACTATTCTCGATCTGTCTCACCTTTTTATCTCCCCTGAATGAAGTGAACAGTTTATTTAATAAAACTCAATGAAACACCTTCACCAAAACAAAGACAGTAAAAGGGGTAAATCCAACATCATTGCATGAAAGAAACAGACATACACAAAATCCACACCACAGTGTGTTGAGAATTAACCAGATCCCTTGCTGCTTCCTCTCCAACCTGGAGAGAACTCTGCCTCCATTGACACAGAGACTTAGAAAGTATCAGATACTAAAATATCAAGTGTCTTTTTACACCTAAACTCGAGTGTGACTGTAGACTTTCAACACTTTTTCTTTAAAATATTCAAGGATTGGGAAATGAAAACCAAGATTTAAAATTGACCAAAGTCTCCTAATTACCTTCAAATTTGAACAATGCAGCTAGATGAAAACCATTCATCTTTGGGATAATTTTGAAATTATGTTTCCCTCTGGAGTACAATTCTGACCCATCTGGTGCAAGGCCCTGACACCTATCTGGCTCTGTGGTGGAGTGGACTGCCTAAGACCCTGCAGAATACAATAGAAAATCTCAAGAGACTGAGAACTTCAGTGTGTAAATTTATGTTGACAATTCCAAATAGACCAAGGAAAACAACTGCAAAGATATACCATCAGGTAACTTTCTCCTTAGTCCATCTACTCAGTCAAGCCACTGTCTTTGCAAAGAATTTTCATTATATCTGCCATCAACATCTAGCATTGTCCAACCAACATAAAAACACTGCATTATACATCTTGGGAGAGTTCCTTACTCACAGATATAAAAATCTTAATATCAGTTTATCCTCTTTTGTGACAAAAAAATTCTTGTTATTTTAAGTAATGTTTCAGGTACTTTGGCGTTTTCTTGACTAAACAGGAAATAATATAATCACTTTAGTATTCATGAATAAACTCGAAGTGTCTAACAAAGTCAACTTTCCTGAAAGGCAAGCATTTTCATTTCCCATAGGACAATTTTTCAAGATTAAGTTAGCTACATAAGTCTTTAATAATGGAAATTGACTGACAATACAACAGTAAAACATTTGTGATCCTGAACTATATCTATTAGAGTTAGGTCAATATTAATAACAGTGACAAAATCTCACTTTAAAATGAAATATAAGTAATATGATGTACAAGCAGTAATACTTAGATATATTTCTGAATGTTACACTTATAATTAGAGAATATTAAAAATACAAAGCATTCATTCACCATGTTTTTAAGATGCAGGCCGTCTGCCTCATATTTATTTATTCTAAGCTACATCATAACAGAGGGACATACAGAGTTTAACAATGTTTTACAAATTTTTTTCCACAGACAAGGACAAATATACTAGGACTTTCAAGGTCAAACAAATGAAATTAATTCACATTTATTGAGCTAGGTAAAGAATTGAAAGTAAACTTTTCACCGAAAACTAAGTTTTGCAATTTTGTTTTTTAGACTTATGTCCTTTGTCTTATAATTTTGTCTTTTTCTCTCAAAACAAAAACAATCACGCATTTATCCTTGAGTTTATTAAAAGGTTTTAAAATTACTCAGTATCATTTCAAAGATGACAGAAGGTATAGAATAAAATTATTCTACAAGTTAGTCATAACGAAGGAGAAACCAAAAATGATCATAGGAAAACATTTCTCAGGGGATAATTTAATGACATTACTATGGGTGTGGGAAGCCATGTACCACTGGATGAGAGGAAAGGGGTTATTAGCTAAGCCATTGTCTGAAACCCACTGAATCATTGGGCCCTTTAAAAATGATTGGTCCTTTTTTTTCTTTTTTTTCTAAAGATGGGTTTTAAGAGGAATTTCAGCAGCAGAGCTGATAGAGAAAAAGATCACAGATCTTGCATGGTTCTAGATTTCTTAGGCCTAGGAGTAAGGTAAGATATCAAATCTTTGTGTTCATAATTTTAAGAAACCAAATCAGTAAGATAAACTACTAAAGTCATCCTAGATACTTTCGAGGTCAGTGATTTAAACTGTGGTAGGGATTTTCCCATCAAGAGAAAGAGAGATAATATATTTCCACTGGTTGCACTACAAGTCAACCATGCTTCAGGTTAATTTTATAATCCATTTCTCCAAAATGAAAAAATATTGACTCAGTTCGTATATTTAGTATTTGGTAATATTATTAGACTTCAAAGTAGAAATTATCTCATGTGAAGCTAGTATCATCAGATCTTTATTCTGGGGCTTTTTCCATGTACAATTGATGATCACTTTCATGATAAGCACCACTTGGTTAACCCCAGTAACAGGCCTCAAATAGCATAAAGTGGGTATTTTCTCTGTGTGACCCATTCAGCTACATTGCACGTCACCAGATGAGCCTTTTGGGCAAAAAACCAATTTTGATTTCTTAAAAAAGCTGCTGTGAAAGAAAAGAAAAAGTTCTCATAAAGATTTACAAACAGAAATTTGTAATTTTAAATCTTAAACATGAGTATATTTAAAAATATTTCCAATTCTTACTCTTCCGATTGAAACTTAATTACTTTTGTTATTACTTTATTTTTATTATGATTTTTAAGTAGACAGTATTTTTAAGGCTAAGTATTAAAACTCATTTTATAGGTATATCATCTGAAAATGAAAATTATAATCTTTCTTGGACTCCTGGGAGCTACTTTGTCAGCCCCGGTAAGTGATTTAATAGTACTCTTGGTCTTATCAGGTAAACCTATATGGATCCCTTCTTTAACCAGTTCTGCTCTCTCTTGTTTTGTGTTTTTAGCTTATCCCGAGGCACCTTATGTCTTCTAGCAACAGCCATGAGGTTAGTGTAAAGAATTAAAATAACTACTTCCCAGTGAGGAAATCCCAGTGAGAAGACATAAAAATTTGTCCTTGATATAACCTGTACCCTGTCTATTAGCTTTTATACATATCTAAACAAATTACCATCTTCATGTCTGCTATGTATTCCAGGTTCCTTCTAAAGTTTTATTTTATCCCCTTGTCTGACTGCAAATTCTTCAAAGGCAGCTATATCTCCTACACACTGTGTTCCAATACACCCGATATGGGGTCTATAACTGCATAAAAGCATAAAACAACTATCTGAACCACAGGAATGGGCTACACTGTGCAATTCCATACACAGTGAGTGCGATGTTGTTAAAGCCCAACTTTGCTTTCAGTTCTAACCTGTCTGTAACGGAATATAAGCCAGGGGGAAATGTCTCACTTTTAACAGGAAACTGACCCATGAGCTCTGATTTTGGCTGTATCTAGAGTAAATATTGCTCTTAATCACTTTAGTATACCTAGTAACCTTGTTTTCATATTGTTTCTCTTTTTCTAGTTACTTCTGAACCTTAATAATGGTCAACTTTTGCCACTGCGGCTTCAGGTATGTACCTCAAAAGTCGATTTAAGGAGAATGTTTTCCTCTGCTCCTGTCAGTGGTGCTTGGTATAAAAACAGAGAAGTATCCTGATTCTGCTTCCAAAATCTCAATTTTAACAAGTAGGAATTCAGCCTATATGTTCCAATTCATACCATATGTTCTAAGCACAATTTATTTGAAGATTAAAGTAAAACCTGTAATCTAATTAACGTTCATCTGTGGAGAACTTGGTATATGTTATATACTAATTACCACAACTATGAGAAAAATCAGCTGTTTTACACAAAATCCTATCCAGTTTAGCAGGGATAAAAAAGACAAAAACAAGATTTGCAACCAATCTGGTGACTTTCAACAATTGTGCTCCTTTATTAACCTCTCTGTGCCCCTTGTCCCTCAGGACCCCCGAGAACTTAGCACTGTATGTGTGGCTCGTGCTTTAGGATGCTCTCTTTCTTCTGATGTTGCTCTAAAAATATAGAAACTGTTTAGGAATTTCACCTCTTTCTTGCTCAGGTCTGTTTACGTTCTTTTTTATATGAAAGAGGAGGACTGTCTTTTGTGTGCTCCCAGGCCCCGCTTGCTCCCTGGATCCCTCCCTTCTCTGGCCTCCCACTGCAGCAGCAGGCTCCGATTCCCGGGCAACCACAGATCTCACTGCCAGCTCTGAACCCATTTGCTGGACTCTTCCCAAATGAGATGTCTTTCCCAAGACAAATCGGGTTTGCCCAAGGAGCCCAGACTGGCCAGCTGGACGTCTCACAGCCTCAGACACCGACACAAGCCCCACAAGGCCCTAACCCTGTGAGTCACGCCTCTTCATCTTGCTGTCCTAAGAGGACAGAAGCACACACTGGATGTGAAAATGAATAGGAATCAGCTTAATAAGACGGTAGTCCTAGTCTAGAATGTTTTTTTAGCTCACCAATGTTTGTACCATCATTGAAAGTATTCCCTTATATTCTCTGAATGTTAACATGAAAGACACCTTTCAAATCAGCTACTCCACAATACAGCCAGAAACAGAGTTAAAACAAATGTTAAACACAGTAACTAGAAAACTGCTATCTAAAAAGAAAAGACAAACTGTATTACCAATAGTTCACATGGTAGATAACTTTTGTTGTGGATCACTGCTAACTCGGGTTCACTGGCTGGCTCTGAAAAGCAATCAGGGATTTCTAATAATAAAGGCAAGTATAAATTTTTTCCTTCTTCTTCACGCAGGTGATGCCGTATGTGTATCCTTTCAAACCACCTCAAGAACAAGCACAGGTAAGTGAGCAGAATACTATTGCTAAACAATAGAACTGCTACTTAATTGCTCTTAAGTGTTTTCTTCTCTAGCATTCCACTCACAAGGCTGTAAACACCCATACAGTGGTGTCTGGGCTGGCATTATTTTACTGGTTCCAGAGTTACTTAGCTCCTTCAGAACAGGAAGCTAAAAGTCCCCAGAACCCTTGGATTCCCAGGACATTGATATGTTCAGAGAAAAGGAGTTCACTAAGTCCCAGATCACATTCTCTCTGCAGCTAAGATGCTGGCGTTTGGGGACAACTCAAAAGCAATGCCATGGACTGACTTTGGGGAAGCCCAGATTTTGTTTTGGAGGGCAATGCATTTATATTACTGACTCTCCTATGGCAGGGCTGTAAAAGTGTATGCTACATCAATTAGACTGACAATTATATGATACAATATAATGTAGGAAACTATTTGGAAATTAGAAAATTCTGCTAAAAGTATTTTCAGGTTCAGGTATTTTCAGGTATGCAGTGTTTCCATTTGACTCCATATGATAATTAAATGGTAATGATTTCCCTTAAATAAGAGAATCTTTTAAAAATGAATGTAAACTAGTAAAGTCACTGTATTAATATGGAAAATTCTATCAATACACAATTTATATTATTTACTAGCAAAGTATCAAGATTTCATAAAAAGTTACACCACTTTACTCTTCTGTAATTAGAATGATGTAGTAATTTTATCTCACACGATTACAAAGCAAAACTTACTTCTAGACATTATCTCATCCTACTTCATAAGTATTTAGAATTAAATCTATGATGTACAGAATTACTTCATTTTAAGGATCAAGAAGCTTAGTCTTAATGGGATTAAATTCTGAATCCCAATATACCTAAATAGTTGAGTTCATCACCCTTTCATTAACCACTGGAACAGTATTTCTGTGCCCTGACTTTACCACAAATTCGCTGATCATAAATTGGAAAATTACAAGTTAGGCCTGAATTCTAAACTAGAATATTAAATCAAACCCCCACAGTTAGATGACAAATGAAAAGGCTCAACTGGTGAGTTTGATTCTTAGTCAATAGTAAGAATTACCTGTACAAAATACAGATTAGAAGATTTTAAAAATGGTGTATGCTGATCTGACAAAATCTCTTGTCTATTCCTCTGTTTACAAATAGACACAACAGTACTACCCTATTTACATGCTCCTTCCCTGGGAACAATCTCAGCAGACAACCACACAGTCGCCCCAACAAACAGGACCACAGCTATTTGAGGAGCAGGTACTACAAGTATTTGTTGTGAACTGTGTGTGTGTGTGTGTGTGTGTGTGTGTGTGTGTACACGTACATGTGTGCACTCATCAGAGATTGCTCTGTGTGTGACAAATAAATGCTCTACTAGGGAGCTGCGCCTCCAGTCCTGACAGATTTTACCAAAGAATAGGGTAAATTCCCAAAGGAAATTGCCTGACTATTTAGAGTGGAAAAAATACATATAATTAGAGCAAATACTCAACAACTTGGCTTGGTAGGCATAAGAAGACAGAGTGCTTCTTATTATAATTACTCATGTAGAATATATGATAATTGTTCAAGCCTATATTTTAAACAAATGAAGTCAATGAATGAACTCTGACAAAATCAGAAACCAAAAGATGAATCATTTATCATAATGAAGTTTTCTCACATTTAAAATCTGCCAGCATCTATATTATAACATAAATTAATTCACATGATTAATACTAGAAATTATAAAGGCAAAAATTAGAGTAACTATCTTGATATAAAATAAGCCTTTAATTAATAGATCTTGAGCTAATTAGATATCAGTATATTGAATACTGTTACCTGCAAAAATTTTTCAGAATTATGGTGCAATTTCATGTGGTTTGTCTTAGTTAGAAAGGAAATTTCTTTATTAATAATCACTTTAAAACCTGTCAAAGCAATTGATTTAAAACTGAAAATTATGCTTTAAATAACTGATAACACTAACCCCAATTATGCTATGTTAGTTTAGAAAGAGAGTTTTACTCTAGAAGTGATATAGCATTCAAAGCTCATTGTTAATAACAATTTTTATCAACTGAAACATATGAAGTTTAAAAATGCACTTAATATATGTATATGTGTGTGCATATTTAAGTAACATTTTACTACACATTCATGACAAAAATCAACAAGATAAACCTAATGCATTATTCAAAAACTGACAGATACCATTTGATGCTCAATATGGATACATTACGCAGCCAGAAGAAACTGTGAGTACATGCATGATTCTCCTCTTTGCAAAATCCCTTGAAACTACTTGTTTAATTACCATTATGGCAATACGCTGTCATGTTTATGTCAATGTGTCTTTCAGCCAAAGATCATCAGGAACAGTCCAGTTGAACAAAGCTGGATTTGTCCACACATTACTGTGAGGAGACCACATGTGGGGTCCGTGGGGTGTCTTCCCAGGAAGCTCTTAGGAAGATTTCTCAGGCTTTGGGCTGTGTTAGGTGGAATGGTTGTGTGCTCAGGGTGGATGTGCTCAGAGGTAGGGGTAGTCCAGCGGTGGATTAGCCTAAGGATTCTCATGTAGAAGGCAAGGATGACAGAGCAAAGCAAAAGCTGTGGCCAATTAAGAAGCAGCACTCCACTCGCTGTTTTTGCAGCTTGCACGGTGATTGCTGTAGGCAAGACTCTGACGTTGCTTTGTTTTCCCAATGCTGCTGTGTGCAGAGACAGCTGTCCTCAAGGTTGGGGCTCTGTGTGACTGTTTATGCTCAACAGGACACAGGGCCAAACAAGGAGTATTCAGAAACAGACTTTCCTGAACCGAGACAGCCCTGGGTGTCCAGCCATCTCTCAAACCAGGACTTGCTTTTTCTCAAATCTAAACTGCTTTTTGGCTTTCAAGCAAACAACTGAAGAAGTTAGGAAGCGTTTGGCTGCTGTGCTATATCGTGATATCACAAATTTATACCACTTTAAATCTTCTGTATCCTAGGGTGTGCCAGGAGGACAGCAGCAATTTGTGCTTGAGCCGCTCTTGGGCACAGCGCCTGAAGCTGTGCTGATGGTAAGGTTACTCACAACACCTTGCTGGCAGCCGTGGAGGAACAGCTGGCACCCTGGGCACCTTCACTAATCCTGCTTTTCATGTGAATTTCATTTTGATTCTATGAACAAGTGCTGTTTGTTCCTTTAGTGATCATTTTTAGTGGAGATTTTAGTCAAGATTTACCCAGTTCCTCAACTATTTATTGAGGATGTCAGATATTATTTTACACACCCTTGTTTAAAAGCAAATATTAAGAGATAATTATATTGGTGGATAAATTCACAAACCATTAAAAATAGATTATGAACCAAAAAACAAAGGTACTTCATGAATATAATGCTTGCTTTGATCTCAGTCTTGCTATTTCATATTCTTCCCAATTTTGACCTGTCTGAGCCTGTCACCGTTTCATTTACATCCCGACTCTCCATAGCCGGGAGGGGAAGCGATACCATTCTTACAAAAAGAAGTGGTGAACCTCAAACACGACAAAGCAGGAGTGCTTCTGCATCCAACTTCCCCAAAACCCAGCACTGCCACTGTGTTCTCTTCTGGTGTAAACCCCACCACTGCCTCCACGCTGGCAGAAGAAAAGGTAGAGTAATGAGCTCATTTTTCTGTAAGAAACTGTTTTCCTAATGCAAATGAAAATAATAATCCAACTAAGGATATAACCAAATGTATTATCTCAGACCTTCACAAGGTGGTCAACAACTATTTTTGATAATCAATTAATCAGAATATTATTCAGTTTTAATTTAATTAGACTTTATTATGAGTGTTCTTTTCTCTCTAGGCCAAGACTAACATCCTGAGAGAACCATAAGATGATGTCCTAACCATAAAGAGTTTTTGGTATGTATTTGCCAAAAGTCATGTATTAAATGCCCTGAAAAGTCCTAAAAGAAAAATTGGTCTAAACCACTAATCAATAATTATTACCAAAGTGATTATGAAGAAACAAGGCAGTGTTTATATCTACCTGAAAATGATTATTATAAGACTTTAACAATTTTAATATAAAAATTAGCTTTTTAGAATCATAAATTTGGTGTCAACACTAATAACACAAACACTAATTATATTAAGTGTATATAATAGACATTCAAGGGCCGGGAATATAGCTCAAGCCACATACCGCCTGCCTGGCAAGCATGAGGTTATGAGTTTGATTCCCGGTACCAAAGCGGGGGTGGGGGGGGGAATGCACTTTCCCATGCAGAATCAATTCTCCCAAATCATCATTCCCCTTTGCAAGCTGAACAGTGCAATAATCCTAGCACATGTGTGTTAATTTAAAAATCAGAAATAATTAATGGCTTTTATGGCATAATTAATTACCTATCTAAATGTGCTTGATTGGGTGTTGAAGCTACAGTGGAAGTTTGGTAGAAGAACAGGCCTGCAATGGCACTAGAAAGTAGAAATACATGTTAAAAAACAAACAGTGTGGCCTGAAGGGGAACCTGGGAAGGAAAGCTCCTTGAACTTCTTCCTTGCTGACCATGAGTCTCTTATTACCCTCCTTCTATGAAAAAGAATGCTCCAAATTCCCCCAGTGACACTGGTCTAACAAGAAACAGCTGGGAGTGACCAGAACCAGGAGCTCTTCTAAAAAGCCTGGCCAATGCTATCATGCAAGGCAAGTCAGTCCAGGCTGCTCAACCAGAAATCAGAAATAGAAACGAAAGGATTTTTTCACAGAGTGAACTTTACTCAATGTAAAACAGACAGCAGTGAAAGCAAACTTCCTATGTCTTTAATACACACTTTGTGACATAGCTAGGAAACTGTTTCCACAAATCAGTCTAATGGTACTGAAATGCTTTATTTTTTTTTTTTCAGAAAAAAAGATGTGCAGTGCCTTGGATATCATCTCAGACTATTAATGCTAATATCAATGCTTTGAAATCTACAACACATCTTCACTCTTCTCCTGAATTTACCTTTTCTTATAATATTGTACTCTTTAAATGTCACAGAAAAATAATAGAGCCATGTAGTAATAATTCTTGTTTCCACAAAACTATATTTCTTTTCAAATATTCTATCACTGCATAATCTGGAATATAGCAACACTAAGCACAAAGCTAATGTCATTTAAGTTAGTTGGATAATCATATTCATAAAGGATACTTCCACAATAATTGTGTCACCCATGAAAATAAAGACACATTGCCATGGACTCATGACTAATGTAGTGATTGTCACTGATGTACTAAAATATGTACCAGCTGTCACACATCAACATCTCAGTAGGGTGTTTCCCTGCCCCATTCCCTTAGCTTCCTTCTGCTGGATTCCCATGAAAATCAAATTTACTCACTGACAGAAATCTTGAGGTGCAAGGTCTCAGTATGAGAGAGCTAAACAGAGAGATGGTTATTCTCATGCCAAAGAATCAGTACTAAGAAAGATGGGTGCTCACTTGGCAGAATCCTAGAGAATGGAGCATAGATGGATTTCATCAGACTTGACCTGAAACTTCAAGAAGCCACCTAAATTGAATTTTGATTTTCTTGGATATGAATGAGAAATAATAATACTTAATCTTTAGAAATTCTCAAAAGACTGCTTGAAATAGTAATCTGGTTTATACGAAGCACACACAGAAGGTTAATTTTTCTCTCTCAAATATTTTTATTTTCTCAGCAATAGACTGTTAGCTGAAATTCTGAAAAAAAGGAAAATTGTCATTCTAATTTACATATTTGCAAATGTGTGTTACTGTACATGTGTGGGCATAAAAGGAAAAATGAATGAATGAAAGAATATGTATCATATGGCCCTCATAAAATGTTGTGAGTATTCTAGTATTCAAAGTTGAACACAATTCCAAAAATCTTACCTTTTCTAGCATTTAATAGTTGTAACTTGCAATCTGCTACTCTGTGGAAGAGTAACCCAATAATCATCTTCCATACTTTCATTTTAGTTTTTAACCTTTTCTCTAAACAAGTGTGTTGAATAAATGCAAGTGTAAGTCATTTACTGATCTCTTAATATGGAACATGAGGATTTAAACACCAAAATACATGATTTTTAAAGCTGGCTATTCAGCTGTTAAGAATATTGCATCTCAAAATCCCAAGCATTCACACAGTCATATTTAAAATTATGAGGTAATGCAAATCAAATGCTTAGAATACACCTGAAAACACAGCAATTACTCTAGTTTTTCCTTTAGGGAGGAGGACGAAGGAACTAAAGAGTGGAAACTGAGGAAAGATGAATACATCTCAGCTTTTCTATTCAAGATAGAAAATTGGGAAAACTGCAAAGTCAAATGTCAAGCTATAATGAGCTCTAAAGTTTGGCAATATGAGGGGATTCAGTAATATATACTTTGAAAAACAGGTGTAATGGTGAACTTTATTACAACAGTTTGACTGGGTAAGGAGTGAGGACTGGCTGGTAAAACACTTTTTCTGTGAGGCTGTTTCTGGAAGATATCTGTGAGCGAATCAGTAATCACCAGTGTGTGGGGGCCTTATCCAATCATGAGAACCTGACCAAACCCAGAGCTGAAGGAGGGGCAAATTTGCTCTCTGCTTGAGCTGGAATGTCTGTCATCTCCTACCTTGAGACCTTGAGCAGCTGGTTCCCAAGCTTTCAGACTTGGGCCTGGACTCATTTGGGATTAGGCTGGGACTCCCCCAATCAGCTTCCAGTGACCTCCTCCTTGTAGCAAATAGGTGGTGGGTCTCAGCTTGTAAAATCATAGGAAATGATCTCTCATAATAAGTGTCTATCTATATCTAGTCTATATAATTGGTTCTGTTTCTCCAAACACTACGTTAAGACATTACTCAAGAAAAAACATTTTCTGTAAAATAATGTCAAAGTAAACAAGTTGAGTTTATTTATTTCTAGCAGTAATAATAAGACTTTAATATCTTAGATAATTTTAACTGGTCCAGGTGAATGTCTCAAGGCACAAGAATATATTATTGAATCCTTGTCAAAAACTCAATCTGTTATAAAAAGATGTTAAATTCTATTCAAGTATTTCTCTGTGACAGCTGAGTTTGGATATCTGAATAGAGTAACCACTGTCAGTGAAATATTCACTTATTTTCAAACTACCTTTTTTTACTTAAAAATCACATTTGTTATTGCCCACAAGAAATTTTATGCTTAATGTTAGCAATAAATTGTGGACAGCAGTAAATGTGCACTATTTAAATATATAGAGATACTAACTTGATTTTACATTTCATTTAAAGGAATTTCTTTTTATTAAGTTTATTGTACATTTTAGATATATGTAATAATCATATTCATCATAGGGAATTTGTACTCATAAATGATATATTTTGATTCCTCTTTTTTATTCCCAATCCTCTCTCCCCTCTCTAATTACAAAGCTTTGTTTCCATTTTATCCTTTTTTAATCATTTTTTCCTTTCCCTTCATTCCTTTCCCCTTTCCCCTGCCCTAGTTATTTTCTTTTGAAAAGTTTCTTCCAGTCTCACAATATCTATTGTGCATTTTGGTCCTCATTTACTCTTTCAGTTTTTCACTCTAGAAGAGACAATGTGATGTTTACACATGTGAATCTCATTCATTTCACTTAAAAGTATGATCTTAAGTTGCATCCATTTACTTTGAAACGCCTCAAATTTATCCTTCTTAATATCAGGATACTGCTCCATTGTGTAAAAAAAATCCCACATTTTCTTTATCTATTCTTCAGTTGATGGGTATTTGGTCTGTTTGCAAGATTTAGCTGTGCTGCTATAAACACGGGTTCACATATGTCACTGTGGTATGATGTTTTCAATTCTTCTGGGAAAATACATAGAAGAGGAATATCTGGGTCAAATAGGACCTCTAATCTTAGTTTTTTGAGGCATCTGCACACTGATTTCCACAGTGGTTGAAATAATCTATACTCCCCCCAACAGTGGAGGAGTGTTCCTTTTTCCCAATAGCACCTCCAGCATTTGTCACTGGTTGATTTCTTGATGACAATCATTCTTTCTTGAGTGAAATGGACCTCAGCATTGTTTTAATTTTCCTCTTACTACCAACGATTTTGAACATTTTTTCATATACTTATTTGCTATTTCTATTTCTGCATCAGGAAAGTGTGTATTTATCTCAGATGACCATTTTTAGATTGGGTCTTTGAATTTTGGCGTTCTCATTTTATCAGTTCTTTATATTTTCTAGATATAAGTCTTTTATCTGAGGAGCAACAGGCTAAAATTTTTTCTACTCTGTGGGTTCTCTTTTCACTCTTTTGGTGATTTGTTTTACAGTGCAAAAGTTTTTAATAGGATGAGATCCAAGTTATTGATTCTTTGTATTATTTCCTGTGTGATTGGGGTTTTTTTCATGAAATCTTAGCCTATACTTGTCTTCAATAGTTCTAACTTATTCTCTCTTCCAGCAGATTTAGTGTTTCTGTTTTAATATTTAGGTCTTTGATCCATTTCACTTTTAGTTTAGTGCATAGTGATAAACATGGGTCTAGTTTTAGTCTCTGGTATATGGAAAAACAGTTTTTTCAGGACCATTTATTAAAGAAACTATCTTTTATCCAGTGAACGTGTTTGGCTCTTCTGTAAAAGATAAAGTGGCTGAGTATGTTTGGAATTGTTACTGCATCTTCTAATCAGTTCCATTGATCCTCACATCTGTTTTCTTTAATTGTGTACTTGTTTTTGTTATTGTTCTTGTTGTTGATTCCAGTACCATGCTGTTTTTATTACAGTAGCTTTGTGGTATAATTTCAAGTCAGGAGTTGTATACCTCCTGCCTTGACTGTTCCAAGAATTGCTTTTGCTTTTCTAGGTCTCTTCTGGTTCCAAATAACTTTTAAGAATGTCCTTTCAAAATATTTTGTAAGAGCTTTGAAATACATTATTTTAGTTAACAAAGTTAGGAAGGCAAGAGTGTGAAGCTTATGGAACTAGCACCAGAATATATGAAAGGACAATGATTTTTGTTTCTTTTAACCCATGTACTCTCTTGTGGGTTAGAGAAAAAAAATCGCCCCAAAGCCTCATCTGTGTGGAGGGTGATTGATCCCCAGAGGTGCTGCACTCATCAGTGGCTTCCTCTGAGGCTGAGTTCGGTACCTGAATGTGCTGTTAGGAGTTGACACCTGACGGATATGGACCATTTCAGCCACGACCTAGAAAAGTATACTTTTGTCTCTAGGTTCTCCCATCTCTCTGTCTTGCCTGCCATGAATTAACACCTTTCTCTTCACCATGCTTCTCTGACATAATATTTCTGCCTTGGATCCAGACAACTACAGAATAAAACTACCGGTCAAAGTAAACCCCTCTTTCTTTAAACCGAGAGTGTCTGCTCTCTTGTCCCACGGATGAAAAAGTGACTCTGACAGATTTCAGGAGTCAGAGGGGAGTCATTGCTGTGACTATATGGCACTATGTGTAACTGGTTCATGAGAGGAGCTTAGGATGGTTTAGGATGCTGACTGGGAAGCTCCTCAATGCTGTAAGCAGACTCAGAGCTCCAGAAACCAGCATGCCAGTAGCAATGCCAACAGTGAAGGCCAAGTTCAAGAGATTGCAGCTGGGAGCAAAGACTCACTAGCAATCAACTGGACTAGAGATTAGGGTTGATAGACTCTGCAGAAAATATGACTTCATCTTACCCATGTCCTGAAACTTAGCAACAAACTTTGATTAAGAGCAGTAGACTAATTAGTCTGGCAGAGAAAATTTCAAACATTCAGGCTGTGGCATGGGTATCACTGGCTGCTTTTAACCAGACTTGCAGTGAGAATCAGAAGTAAAAAGAAAATGTGAAAATTTTGCAGCTTCCTCAGAAAGAAAGCACCTGAAAAGTTGGGACAAAAAAGAGCTTGGTTGTTGAAAACATTAGCATTAAAAAGAAGTCAAACTGGTGGCACATGGTGGTACATGGTGGTACATGCCTACGATCCCAGCACTCAGAGGTTGAGGCATGAGCAATCACTATGAGTTTGAGACCAGTGTGGGCTACATAATGTGTTTAAGGCCAGGCTGAACTACATAGTGAGACCCTATCTCAGGAAACCAAACCACAACTAAAAGAAGAACGAGAAGGAGAAGGAGGAGAAATCAAGTATTTTGTATCAAGACACTAGAAAAATAGCTTGAAAGTATCTCAGAAATCAGCAAAACCCTTCCCTTTGCAAACTCAGTAATGCAAAATTGTAAAGATTACATTTAAGACTAAAAACCCTGGGGCTCCTGCTCAAGAAGGGCTGCCTAAGGAATTGATTACCTGGGACTCATTTCACAATGCTCAGCTTTCCAGAGGCCAATGGTCCTGGCACAATTCATGTGTTCCTGCTTTTATACATATGTAGAATACAAGATGTGTGAAACCAGGGAAGAACCCAGCCAGATCAGATCTCAAAGGAAGGCTGAAGAGGGCAGGAAATGTGCTCCTCTAAGGAACTGCATGAAGCTGTGGTAGTGAAACCAAAAGGGCAGTGGAGATGTCATAAATGTTTAAGATACCAGGAACATGGAAAGTCTGATGTGAAAAGCCAAAGGCAGTGAGCAGAGCACCACAAAATATCTACAACAGCGGCAACTGGCAATAGGCAAGGATTGCCCAAACCTCTGAAGCTCACATCTCTCCACAGCCAGCCCTGGCTTAGCCACACTGCGGCAGTATTTAGTATCTGCCCTGCTGGGTGTCAGTCTTGCTTGGGTTCAATTCTTTCCGAAACCCCTGTTTCTCCCTTGTGGATTGGGAATGTTACCCTGTGCCATCGTATGCTGGCAGTGTTTAACTTCTTTCATTTGTTTATAGGGGCTCACAGTTAAGGTTTCCATGAGTCTCAGAGGAAAATTTTGACTTAAACTTTTCAGAAATGCTGAAACTGTTAAGAATTTGGCAACTGTTAAGAGGGAGACTAAATGCATCTTGTATAATGAAATGGACATGACTTTTTAGGAGACTAGGGCATAAATCCATGACCAAGAGTGGCTCCCAAAAGCCTCACATGTTCTGAAGATAACTGGATCATGGGGCACGTTATTCATCAGTGGATCATTCATTGATAAGTTCAGTAACTGATTTGCTCTTAGAAGGTGAGAATTCATTCAAAGGGGGGGGGGGATGACTTGGAACAGTGTGCTCTTGTCCCTGGCTCCTTCCTTCCTTGTGTTGGCTGGTACATTCCTCTGCCATCTTGTTTGTACCCTGGGACCAGCCAACTGTGCCCTAAAACTGTGAGCCAAAATGAACTTTTCCTACTTTAAGTTGCAGGTGTCAGGTGTTTTGTTCTAGTGATGAAAAATTAACTAAGACACACTTGAATATCTGCTCCCAGGGCCAGAGGAAGGCAAAGTAGAAACAGCTGTGTTTTGAACAGGTTTGACCAAGAAGGTTTCAGAACAATTTCTCTAAAACTAGCCCTGCCTACATCTGATAATTCACAAAATAGCTTCAAAGCTTTCCCAACCAATTCTTCTCTCCTGGGAGCTTCTTATTTAATGTGGAAGGTAAAAGGACTATGCTAGGCCAAAACACAGAATTCACACATTACCTCACCCCCAGCATTCCATCTAAATGAATTAAAATGGAGCTGAAGGATTACAAATCCTTTAGATGATAAAGTCAGCTAGGTCTTTTAGATGACTTGTTTGACTTGCAAATATGAGTGTAATAACTTAAGCTATCTTACAAATGACTATGTCAATGAAAAACAGTGTTATCTCCATCAGTCAGAAGTAGCCAACAAACTTATTTAACTAGAAGCTTCCCAACAAGATAAAACTAGCAAGACAACAATTGTGTAACTATAACTAAATGTTTGCTTTTCCTTTATTCTGTGCCTGAGCCTACCCTTGTGT
This sequence comes from Hydrochoerus hydrochaeris, assembly GCA_004027455.1. NCBI lineage: Eukaryota > Metazoa > Chordata > Mammalia > Rodentia > Hydrochaeridae > Hydrochoerus > Hydrochoerus hydrochaeris. The sequence goes on along the minus strand of PVLA01012376.1, from coordinate 10,677 downwards.
TCCATTTGTAGTTTGGAGCTGGTCATTTCATTAATTGCTGTTTGCTATAAACTTTAAAATTCATTTTGCTTCAGTTTAGCCAGTTGTAACCAACTTTTCATCATAGTCTATAGTACTTTTAATGCATAAAATTTAAGCATATAAGTTTGGTGCATCATGATAAATATAAACACATTGTAATTACCACCTCATCAATACCCAAAAGTAAAAGCAGTATAGATGTGGTGATTATTATAATGTGTAAGTTACTGATTCTGCCTATTAATAACTTGAATGCCAAATGCAAACAGCTGAGCAGCTCTTCCATGTAATGGGATATGAAAATATTATCAATATACTGGGTATAACATGCAAAATTCTATTGAGAATTTGTATATTCAATATATCTGAAAAATTAAAGCTATTATTTGTCTTCTAAGATATCCCATTATGATTTTTTTTAAATGCAACTGGTTTTAAATGTTCCTTGTCTCAGTAAAAAGTATCATTTTTTAGATATACCTACTTAAAGTATTTAAAATTTAAAAACTAATGATTTAAAATTTTACATCCTATTGTGATTCACTATGTGAATAGTTCCATGAATCATTTTATGTTCCTTGTGCTGTGGTTAGGAGCTAATTCTACATTTCAGTCGTATAGTTTGATAGACTTATTGTCTTAGGTACATAATTCTCTAAGGCCCTTTTCTTCATCTGTAAAATAAGGGTAAGATTATAGTTTCTCTCATAGGGAGAGGTTATTGTGAACATATATATATATATATATATATATATATATATATATATATATCACATACATACTAGATGTATATATACATATATTACTATAAATATGTAGTAATTCTTATAAAGTATTTGTCAGTTTTTAGCAACAAGCATTTTGAAAATAATATAAAGCTAACACTATTTTATAATTTTAAGGAACACTTAGGTTTAATATAATTAGGATATATGTTCATTGCAGAAATCTTCACATATATTTTGATAATTCAAAGACATAAATAAAGAGGCAAGCTTGACATTCTCAGCCATGAACACAAAGATCAGATGTACACATGAAGTAGGCTATCAAATCAAGTATACAACTTCTGATATGGCTACACTGCCATATAAAAATGTAATTTTTATTCAAATCATTAGCACTATATGAGAAGATAATTATTTTATTTTAATTCTGACTAAATGAGTAGCTATCAAAGGATGAGAATTCAAGCCAGAATGTGTAGTTTGAAAACAGGCGGTTACCGAAGTCTTTACAGAGGTGTGGGGTGAGGTGGAAGGGATCTCAGGAAGGCAATCCGCAGAGCTCTGGCAACACTGATGTGGACCCACCCAAGGAGCTGAATCCAGGCACTTGGGAGGTATGTGCTAAGCACACACTTGGTGCCAGTGTGAGCAGCGGGGAGACACGGGTGTGTCCAGCACAGTGGCTCGGGCACTTGCTCATGCTAAGCCCCAGCAGAACCGTGCAAACCTCTCCCTTTGTAAAAGCTGGCAGCCAAGTGACCAGGGACTGAAGAATAGACAATCACTCAGATTCTGTAACATTGACCTATAAGGCTCTAATTACTTTGCAGTATTCACAGCCACGGAATTCACTCGTAACTCAAAATATAATGCTCAAAAAGGTTTTCAAGAAGATTTGTGGGTGGACTTGTGTCCATTGTCTTATAACAAGGGCTTCATAGACCCTTTACAATAAAAGAAATCCTCTTTTGAGGGTATGCAAGCCTAGTAAAGGTAAGATTACTTCCCACAGTTTTTAATCCACAGAAGAAAGTAATAATTGTCCAAAAAATATGCATGTATCGAAAATTACAGGCCACAAACTGTGCTATAACGTGTTTCTGCTCTTATTGAAGTAAGAGTTAATCCACCAGCTAAGGATCTGCCATGGTGTGGTTTATGACATGCATTTTCCTGCCAGTAATTCTAATCCATTTGTTGATTTTAAGATGTCCCATTAGGTGTTATCACTCCTGTACCACCCAGCCTAAGAGTATTAAGGTTGGACATGTATGGAAAAGTAATCTAACCTGTACCAGCCACTACCAAAATGCCTTCTGCTATTTGGCAGGCTGTTCTCAGCCTGCTGTCCTTAAGTATTTGCAGGGGTGGGTGGTTTGAACCTTTAATATTTTTCCCTTATATGATATTTTAACATCAGGACATATTCATTTTTACCTTTTCTATTTATGTCCCCAAAATAGCCTCTATTATATGGCAACTTCTCCAACCTCTTGGACGTGAAGCTGTCTCTTTCAGGTAAATCATCCTAGCATCCTTTCAAAATGACCCTGTGCAGAAGACTTGGCAGAGCGGATTTTTGTACCTAGAATTTTTGTGCTGCTAGGCAAGGATCCTCGCTATTTACTAGATTTTTGCTATCTGAATAAAGATTAACAAAGAAAGCAGCAGCAGCTCCTACGTTGTGACTTCAGCCAGAGTGGCATCTTGCTGGGCAGCAGTTGGTGGTTGTGTGAGGGTCACAGTCAGATCAACAACAAAAAAGAACAGTTACTGTCATCTTCCTTCAGTTCAAAGCTGCCTCCTTACATTTGGATTTGCAGAATAAGTAATACTCCTATGTGGTTTCAAATACCTCTTAAGGTGCTTTTATATATTTATTTTCCTTTTCAGTGCAAGGTGTTGAACTTAGGAAAACATTCCTTCAATAAAATGAATAATTATCCATTATCTACCATGTGTAGAGAACATTTCAAACTGCAGATTTGGTAGACTAAACCTAAGTGTTTAAAAGAATTTAGAAATGGTTACAACAAAGTTATGAGAACATCTGGGCCACAGAGCTTACCTGCATATTTGCACATGGATAAGGAGTCGGTTTACTTACTAAAAATGGTAACTGAAAAAGAGTGTGTCCCCTCTCTTACTCAGGCATCAATAACACACTGTAATGTCATAGTAATATTTTGACACATTTATCCAAAGTTTAGTAATCAAAAATATAGTGAGAAAGTATTGTGTAGTTTCCTAGTAAATTCTATCATGGCAGCATTCAATTTTTTATACAAAGCAGCCTTTCTTTTTCTAGATTTCCATCCTCTGAACTTTTTATTTCTTCTACAAAACAATTAATTGAGCTCCTTAGGTATCTCCAAATATATTAGGGATTAGCCAAATGCTTACATTTATATATATATATATATATATATATATATATATATATATATATATATTAATCACCTACCCTAGGGCAGTAAATAAGACAGATATTAGAACCTAGGGATTAAAAGTGAAACTTTTCCTAAATTCTTGCCCCAATTTCAAATCCAATAGTGGAGAAAAATTTTCATTTTGAAAATTTTTATTTAATATTTTATATATGTACTAAGTTTATTGTTACAATTTAGATATGCATAATGATCACATTCACCATAGGAAACTTGCACGTGTATATGGTATGTCTTAGCTCCTTTTTCTTTTCCTCCCATTCCCCTCTCCTCCCCTCAACCCCTTCTTCCCCTCTTTATTTACAAAGATTTGTTTCTATTTTATCCTTTTTACTTTTTCCTTCTTTCCTCCCCCATTCAAAAATTTCTAATCCTTCTAAAGACTGAAAATAGTATACCAAGGAACTAATTACATTCTATCTAGATTAGACAACTGTTAGCATAAGGCCAATTTTAAGTGTTTTCTCTTTTTCTGTTATGAGATATAACTTACAAGTCACTACTAGAATTTAGGATAAATAACAGAGTAAAAAGGAATGGGAAAGACTAGAATATATCTGAAAGTAGAAAAAAGTAAAACATTTCTGAATGCTCCTCATATAGCAAGATTAGAACTGTTTTATGAAAAAGTTCTCTCAAATTATATACAGTAACTTACAATGCACTTCTTAATATAGCTTCTATTTTTAAAACATTGAAATCCATCATAATTATTATAATGCTCCTGATGAAGAGAAACTTAAGAGGAGAAATACTGGAGACAGGGAATTTGATTAAAAAGCTATAATAACAGTTCAGGAGATAATGAGGAATTAAGCTAAGTAAATAACAGAAGAGATGGAAGAGACTGATTCCAAAACTGCTGTAAGGGTAAAGATAATAATGATCACTTGGTATGGAAGGGAAGGCATAAAGAGAAAATGATGAGCAGTCTCAGATTGCTGGCTCAATAATGATGATTGATGGCTATCAGCTGAAGGAATAAAATTAAGGAGCAGAGTTAGAGGGAGAAAAATAAGTTCAATATTGTATTGGTTGGCTTTAAATACTCATCAGATAGCTAAACAGAAAATGCACGTTGGATGAAAGATTTTTGGTACAAATATACTTCTTTTTTTTAATCCAAAACATTTACTATATTAAAAGACAGCATTACAGTACACACATTATTATTAACCCCACCCCACCCTAAAACATCATGTCACATTAAACACACATATCCCATCATTTCTGCCACTTTCTGAAGCAGGTCTGGACATCCACTTTCCTGGTGTCTGGTTGCACCGGCTTAGCTGCCTCAATGTCCCAAACTGATTCACAGCTTTTACACTTTGTGTCATTTTTTTTATTTTAAAGAGAATAAAACAAAAGAGGACAGAATTAAGCAGATCAGAATAGAACAATGCAAGCAACACAGCACTTTACAAAAAGACAATTGGATATCAACAGTAGCTACCATAATACCTCTTTCTTTGAAATAGTTGAGCATAGATAGCTTCACATACAATAATATCAAACATTACAAAATAGAATAAAACCATTCAAGAGAATGAAAGTATTACAAGGCATTCTGAACCAAATAACAGAAAATGAACAATGGCTATTATAATATCTCATTTTCCATAAAAATTTGTTTATATTATTACACATATTAAAATCCAGTAAGACACAACATGATAGAACCAATGGTAATAGAAGAACAAAAGTATGTTAGGACTTCAAAACAAGATGATATCAAATCAGCCATAATGTCTCCTTTTCTTCAAAGTAGCTGTTTATACTATTACACATAATAGGATAAAACAAAACAGAATAAAACCATTCCAACCAATAAATGAAAACATTATAAAACTTCAAAGCAACATAATGGGGAACCATGATTATGATAGAATCTTATGTAATTTTACCATTTCTTACACTAGGGAGACTATATGTATTTATACATGTGAGTTTAATTTCACTTATGAGTATGGTCTCAAGTTGCATCCATTTATTTATAAATATCTCAATGTGATCATTCTTTACGCTAAGTGGTACTCCATTGTATAAAAGTACCACAGTTTTTTTATCCATTCCTCAGATGATGGGCACTCAAGTTGTTTCCAAGATCTGGACATTACAAATTGTGCTGCTATAAACATGGGTGCACATAAATCACTGTGGTAAGATGTTTTCAGTTCTTCTGGGAATATGCCTAGGAGTGGAATACCTGGGTCAAATGAGACTACCAATCCCAGCTTTTTGAGGAATCTCCAGACTGACCTCTGCAGTGGTTGCATCAGTCTACACTCCCACCAAAAGTGCAGAAAAGTTCGTTTTTACCCACAGCCTATCCAGCATTTGTTGTTGGTAGTTTTGTTGATCCTGGCCATTCTTTCTGGAGTGAGATGGAATCTCAGTGTGGTTTTAATTTGCATTACTCTAATGACTAATGATGCTGAACATTTTTTCATGTATTTATTTGCCATTTGTATTTCCTCACCTGAAAACCATGTGTTCATCTCGGATGCCCATTTTTGGATTGGGACTTTGAATTTCGGGGGTCTGATTGTGTTTAATTCTTTATAGGTTTTACAGAAGTCCTTTGTCAGAGGGACAGTTCATTAAGATTTTTTTCCCAGGTTGTGGATTTTCTTTTTCACTATGGCTGGAGATTTCTTGCAACATGCAGAAACTCTTTAATAAGATGTGTCCCAGTTATTGATTCTGGGAAGTATTTCCCATGCAGTTTGGTTCTTGTTCATGAATTCTCTACCTACCCCTATGTCTTTGAGATTTTTACCTATTTGTCTTCCAACAGATTTAGTGTTTCTGTTTTAATATTTAGATCTTTGATCCATTTATATTTTAGTTTAGTACATGGTGACAGGCATGGGTCCAGTTTTAGTTTTCAGCATATGGATAGCCAGTTTTTCCACACCATTTATTAAAGAGACTATCATTCTTCCAGTGAACATGTTTAGCCCCTTTATCAACAATAAGGTGGTAGAGTGTGTTCATAGTTGTATCTTCTAGTCTATTCCATTGATCTTCAGGTCTGTTTTTATTCTAGTACCATGTTCATTTTATTATGGTAGCTTTATAATATAACTTCAAATCAGGGATTGTGATGCCTCCTGCCTTGGCTTTACTGCTTAGAACTGCCTTTGCTATTCTAGGTCTCTTCTGGTTCCAGATGAATTTTAGGAGTGATTTCTCTAGATCTATGAGGTATGTTAGTGGTATTTTCACTAGGATTTCGCTGAATTTGTATAGCAATTTTGGGAGAATGGCCATTTTCACAATATTTATTCTTCCTATCCATGAACAAGGGATGTCTTTCCATTTTCTGAGGTCCTCTTAGATTTCTTTTTTCAGGGTATTATACTTTTCCCTGTATAGCTCTTTTACTTCTTTTGTTAGATTAATTCCTAAATATTTCATATTTTTGGATGCTAGTGTGAAGGGTATGGCTTCTCTTATTTCTCTCTCGGTGATTTTGTTGTTAGTGTATAGGAATGCTATTGATTTCTGAGTATTGACTTTGTATCCAGCTACATTGCTGGATTTATTTATTATATCTAGGAATCCTTTGATGGAGTTTTGGGGGTCTTCTATGTAGAGTATCATATCGTCTGCAAATAATGATAGTTTAATTTCCTCTTTTCCTATCTTTACTCCTTTTATTTCTCTCTCTTGTCTAATTGCTCTGGCTAGTATTTCCAGTACTATGTTGAATAGGAATGGTGATAAGGGACATCCTTGTCTTGTGCCTGATTTTAAGGTAAAGGCTTTCAGGTTTTGGCCTTGTAATATGACGCTGGCTGTTGGTTTATCATAGATGGCCTTTATCGTATTGAGGTAAAGACCATTTATTCCAATTCTCTGTAAGGTTCTTATCATGAATGGGTGTTGGATCTTATCAAAAGCTTTTTCTGCATCTATAGAAATGATCATCTGATATTTACTTTTGGTTCTATTGATATGGTGTATTACATTTATTGATTTACCTATGTTGAACCATCCGTGCATGCCTGGGATGATTCCCACTTGGTCATGGTGTATAATCTTACTGATGATTTGCTGCATCCTGTTTGCCAATATTTTATTGAGAATTTTTGCATCTATGTTTATTAGGGAGATTGGCCTGTATTTCTCTTTTTCAGTTGTGTCTTTCTCAGGTTTTGGTACTAGAGTGATATTTGCTTCCAGGAATGAATTAGGTAGAATTGCTTCCCTTTTGACTTTATTGAACAGTTTGAGGAGTGTTGGCATTAGGCCTTTTTTGTATTTCTTTTAGAATTCCACAGTGAATCTGTCTGTACCTGGGCTCTTCTTTGTTGGTAAGGACTTAATTACATTTTCAATTTCATTGATAGAAATTGGGTTATTCAGCAGTTTTACATCTTCTTGATCCAACTTTGGTGATTCATGTGTTTCTAGGAATCTGTCCATTTCTTCTGTGTTATTGAACCTATGAGAGTAGAGGTTTTGGAAATAGGTGTTAATGATCTTCTGTATTTCCACAGAGTTGGTAGTGATTTCACCTTTTTCATTCCGTATTGCATGAATTTGAGTCTTTTCTTTCCTTTTTAAAATTAGGTTGGCTAGGGGCTTATCAATTTTACTTATTCTTTCAAAGAACCAACTCTTTGATTGATTGATTCTTTATATTGTTTTCTTAGTCTCTATTGCATTAATTTCTGCTCTGATCCTTATAATTTCCTCATTTCATTTGGATTTGGGCTTGGTTTGCTCTTCTTTTTCTAGATGTCTGAGGTGTAGTATTAGGTTGTTTATTTGTGTTTGTTCTGTTTTCCTAATGCGGGAGCTCATGCAATAAATTTTCCTCTGAGGACCACTTTCATTGCATCCCACAGATTCTGGTAAGTTGTATTTGTATTTTTGTTTGGTTGTAGATATTGTTTAATTTCTTCCTTAATTTCCTCTGTGACCCATTGATTGCTCGAGAGTGTATTATTCAATTTCCATGTGTTTGTGGGGTTTTTGCAGTTTCTTTTATCATAATTTCTAGTTTCATGGTTTTGTGATCTGATAACATGCATGGGATAATGTCATTTCTTTTACATTTACTTACATATGTTCTGTGGCCTAGTATATGGTCTATTTTAGAGACTCTCCCACATACTGCTGAGAAGAATGTATATTCTGATGTTGTTGGATGGAACATTGTGTATACATCTATCAAGTCCATTACTTCACAGGGTGATTCAGTTCTGTTATTTCTTTGCTGATTTTCTTTCTAGTTGATCTGTCCCTTTGTGTCAATGGCATGTAAAGGTATCCTGTTATAATTATGTTATTGTTTATTTGACTTTTCATTTCTGTTAATACTTGCTTTGTATAGCTGGGTGCTGTGCAATTTGGTGCATATATATTTAAGATTGTTATCCCTTCCGCTTGAAGTTTTCCCCTAACTAGTAGTAGTGACCTTCTTTACCTCTTCAGATTATTCTTGGTTTGAAGTTCACATTGTCTGTAAACAGAATAGCTACCCCTGCTTTTTTTTTTTTTTTGAGTTCTTGTTGCGTGAAGTATTGTTTTCCATCCTTGAACTTTCAGTCTATGAATTTCCTTTTGGGTTAGATGGGTTTCTTGTAGACAGCATATGGTTGGATGTTGTTTCTTGATCGATTCTGCCAGTCTGTTTCTTTTAATTGATGAATTGAAGCCATTTACATTAATGGGTATAACTCTTACATACTGTTTTATTGTTGACATGTTGTCTTTCTACTGTTGTATTTTTACATTTCCGTTCTGTTTAGTTGTCTGTCTTGCTTAGTGGTTTTTTCCTATGTGTATCTAGAATATCTTTCAGTATTCTTTGCAGGGTTAGATTGATGATCATGAAGTTCTTCAGCTGTTATTTTATTTTTTACATTTTAAAATTTTTACTTAAAGAGAAGAGAAAAAAACAAAACAGAAAAAAAGGGTAGCAACAATACAGAATTCTAAAAGGAACGAAGAAAAAGGAGAATGAGAAAAAGCCCAACTAAGAAATCAATAATTTATAAATTACATACTGTCATACTGGATATACTTGTTCAAGTTGCAAAGTTAAAGGGTACATAGTAAATATTCAAACAGAAGGACTACAAACAGTTTTGCTCAAAGATCCAACAAAGATTCAGCAATATGGTCATCTATTTCACACTCAAACATACATGCAATTGTATCCCTTAGAGCACTTTCTTTTCCTCTCTTTTTTACAATAGCAATTACACATTTTGGTTTTATTACACTTGTAGTTCTTATTTACTTTTTACACTAGAGACACAATATGGTATTTATAAATATGATTCTTATTTATTTCACTAATGAGAATAGTCCAAGTTGTCTCCATTTACCTATGAAGGCCTCAAGATCATCCCTTTTTATAGCTGAGTAATATTCCATTGTATAAAAATGCCACATCTTTTTCATCCACTCTGCAGTTGATGGGCACCTTGGTTGTTTCCAGGATTTAGCTATCACAAATTGTGCAGCTATGAACATGGGTGCACATATATCACTGGGATATGAACTTTTCAGTTCTTTGGGGAAAATACCCAGGAGGGGGATAGCTGGATTGAATGGGGCTTCTAATCCTAGTCTTCTGAGAATTCTCCATATGGATTTCCATAATGGTTGCACCAGTCCGCATTCCCACCAACAGTGGAGCAGTGTTCCTTTTTCCCCGCAGCCTCGCCAACATTTGTTATCAGTTGATTTCTTGATGGCAGCTATTCTTGTCAGAGTAAGGAGGAATCTCAATGCTGTTTTAATTTGCATTTCTAGAATGACCAGTGATGGCGAACATTTCTTCATGTATTTATTTGCCATTTCTATATCTTTCTCTGAGAACTGTGTGTTCATCTCAGATGCCCATTTTTGGAGAGGGTCTTTGAATTTGGGGGGCTTGATGTTTTTCAATTCTTGATATATTCTGGACACAAGTCCTTTGTCTGATGGGTTGCTGGCTAAAATTCTTTCCTACTCTGTGAGTTTTCTTTTCACTCTGTTGCTGATTTCCTTTGAAGTGCAGAAACTTTTCAATAATGTGAGATCCCATTTGTTGATTCTTTGAAGTGTTTCCCGTGCAGTCTGTGTTTTGTTCATGAATTGTCTGCCTACCCCTATGTCTCCAAGATTTCTACCTACCTTGTCTTCCAGTAGATTTAGTGTTTCTGTTTCAATATTGAGGTCTTTGATCCATTTAGACTTTAGTTTTGTGCGTGGTGATATGCATGGATCTAGTTTCAGTCTTCGGCATGTAGAGAGCCAATTTTTCCAACACCATTTTTTAAAGAGACTATGCTTCTTCCAGTGGACATATTTAGCCCCTTTGTCAAATATCAGGTGGCTGAGTGTCTTTGTAGTTGTGCTTGCATCTTCTAATCTGTTCCATTGATCCTCAGGTCTATTTCTTTGCCAGTACCAAGCTGATTTGATCACTGTGGCTTTCTAGTACTGTTTCAAGTCAGGAATTGAGATGCCTCCTG
>PVLA01012375.1:0-44929 GCA_004027455.1 Hydrochoerus hydrochaeris | reverse complement strand
GAGCCTGGAGTTTGGCCCAGACAAGGAAGGTAAAGAAACAATGTTGCTTGTTTCAGGGGCAAGGGGAAATCAGGGTTATGGTTCAATCTACTCAAAATACAGTTCAAATCTTCCTAGACCATTGTATTGCCCATTGGTTATTCTTCCCTTGACAAAAATTGGAAAATCTATAAAGAAAGAAAGAAAGAAAGAAAGGGTATCTGAGGATTTTGGATCTTCTGATACTTATTAGAGAGGTGGGACATGCTCTGGCCTGCCCGAGCCACCCTGGTTTTTCCTGTCACCTGTGCACACGCTTGATGAATCCAAAGTTTACACTGCCCTGGTGCTCAGATCCCCAACAACAGCGGGGCCTCCAGCCCGGAGCAGGAGCACCACCTGCGTGTCACAGGAGAGCCCAAGGTGCCTAGATACAAAATGCAGTTTCCACAAAAAGTCTATCTAATCTACACCTTACCACAGAAATTCTGTATAATCGTCAGGTCTAAAAGTAGTTAAACGTGCTCAAAATTTAAATTTCAAAAAACAAAAGGGAGAGTTCTCATAATAGATTTCACTTGGCAGTATATACCATTTAAAATATTTAAATTTTAATAAAGATGTAACTACCACAGCAGAAAGATAATGCAATCACAAAAAGGCTAAAAAGAGTCCACTACAATGATCTTCACGCTGGACAATAAAAGCACACAGTCCAGTGCTAGTGTGGGGTCGAGGGTGCGCTTATGTTTTTTCCAGGAAAGCTAAGTGACCTATCTGGGTGCCAGTGTGTGCTGTCCAGCTATATCCTGGCTCCAAACCCATGAAAGGAGTTGATTCCACCTCTCAAGAAGCTGATGCTCAGTCCTATGACAGTGCTGCCTTCCTTGGAGACCACGCCACAACCCATAGAAAAGGATGAAGCTAGAGCCAACCTTAATTGACCCAAGATGCCCAGAAGATGGTAACCAAAAATAAAAAAAGGTCCAAACAGATGACAGAAGTGCATGCTAAGTCCTATGACAAAAATATATGTTAACTATAGATAAGATTTTGTCTTTTTCAAATTCTTTCATAAGAGATCTCTGCTAATTGACCTACAAAACATCTGACTAGTCTATTTAAAATTACAGGCCTGGGGATTTAGCTCTGTGGCTTAAGTGCTTCCCCCTGGTAAGCACAAGGTCATGAATTCGATCCCTAGTACCAAAAAAAAAAATTACAAATTCTACAATTGTAAAACAAAATTGTGTAAATCAATTTGGCTAAAATATATTTGAGTGCACTCTGATTGTGAAAGATGTTTGTAAATCTGTATATCTGTTTGTCTGTTTGTACAGTCTGTTAAGCTGTTGTTGGAAGTTGCTGAGCTAGTGATCACTCACACTTGTGGAACTGATAGCACAAGTGCTCATACAGGAGTGTCTGAGTGGCACAGGGCACCAGAGAAACGCTCTAAGGGCATGAGGTGTTAGAGGTGACAGGTGTTTCAACCCCAAGGACATGAGGTATAAGAAGCGAGCTAGTTCAGCAAAAGGGCATGAAATAGCCCCCAGGAACTTGAAGAGTTCTTGTGGACATTGACAACTCTGTTTGTTTCTATGTCTGGTTGAATCTGTACAGATATTCTGTCCATGTTTGTCCATTTGTCTGTTTGTCCATTTGTTCTTTTGAGTTTGAGTTCAGCAATTTTCCTTTTTCCTTTTCCTTTTGCATTTATAGATCATTTAATCAAGGTTTATTTGAGTTATAGAATTACAACACATGCTTCCACATGGGTTCCTACTTAGTCAAAATGAAGCTAAAGTCAGTTGTGTAAATGTAATGTATATTGGTGCTTATCATAACTCGAGAGTCTCTCATTATTCAAAAATAATATGTTAAATGTTATGATTGGAGTTTTCTTAAGAAAAAATATTATAAAAATGATTAAACAAAAATCCCTTGGTGTGGGATTGTTGGACGGGACTTCAGTTGATGAATAAGAAAGTGGCCACCTGGTAACATTTACCAGCTCTTGTTCATTGATTGGAGGCCCCAGTGCTCTCCACAGCCTTATGGGAGACACCCTGACTAAAGTTATATAAATACTATTGTAATATGTTCCCATTGGTCATCATCAAAAGAAATAATACAATAAGGCTTTTTATTTTAAAAATGCCCATACAAAGGTTTTCATATGGTTATAACAAATGATTGTTGTTAACCTCATGGTGTATTCATATATTCATGCTTCTAGATAAGCAAGGCTTCAAAAAATGTAAAATAGAAATTATTTATGGTGATAAAATTTTGGTTCAGATTCAGAACTCTGCCTTCAACAAATGCTTAAGAAAGTTACATCCCCTAAACGTCAACAAGTTAGGCCAAATCTTTCATGTACTAGACAGTGATGAGTCACCAAAAGGGAGAAATTTGATGTCAAAATGAAAACTCAAGTGTGTTACAAACTGTCATCATGGTTTTTATCTACAACATTGTATATGGTTCATTTCTAATTTTCTATGTAAAATATGTAACTGTTTATTAATATTCTACAGGTATTCAAATGTTAAAACAGCCATGGTTGTTAAAAAATAATGGTTTTATTTTATGTTATAAGATGTTTGATATGTAGATAAGATGATAATGCCTCTAACTACATTGTACTGTTATCAATCTTTTCTTCTGGATGTTCAACAACTGAGGTTTAGAGACCAACAATTTGAGAGTTTGATGGGCTAAGGACAGCCAATATTTTGGCCCTAGACCTCCAAGGTCAATGAGGACCCAGGACATGAGAGCACCTCTGCTGTTTCCTCCTATATTCAGTGAGTCCCTGGTCTTCTGATCAAGAAGACTGAGAGACCACTGAGGAAAGTGATCGTCGGTTTATGGTGTGCCTAAGGAGAGTCACCACAGAAAGCAACTTGGTCAAGCAATGGCTGTGACTCATTTGAACGGCTGACCCTGACAGAAGAGCTAAGAGATGCTTTAGCTGGTTTCAAGGTTCCTGAGGAGACTTAGCTGACCTTCACAGATAAAGAAAATTGATTGTGTTTAGAACAGGTCTCACTTTAACTTGGTCTTGAGCATCCTGCACAAAATGTACAACTACTAGAGGTATATAAAACAGTGCTAAAGCAATATGTTATAAAAGAAACTCAAATCACTAATACCTTTTGGTCATTGTCAGCTACAATGGTAGCTGACTACTGCCACAGATTAATGGAGTGCACAGTGTTTCAATTGTGGAATGCAGGGACTTAAAATCTTTGGACTGCACTTAAAGATCTACAGAGCTCTCCAACACAGCTCCTCCAGCTTCAACTGACCACCCGTCCTGTGCAACAACAAAACAAAGAAGAGGGATATGTTGGGAGCCATTGAAGCTGGAGATCGATCACACATGTGGGGGCTAAAGCAAGGCCAGCCCTGAAAACACAGAGAGACCAAAATAAGCTATGTAAATAAGTTGTTCCAGCACCAAGAAGACCAGGGTCCCAAGCCTGCCAGGGAATGGGTTGCTAGGCAGAGGGGCTGAAATTGGCATCATCTTTCCCAGTATATACATAAAGGTGCTACAGTGGCTGAGCAGTTCCTTCCTCCCATCAGGAGAATTAGGGCTCCCCCTGACCCCAGATTTGCCTTTTCTTTATTTTTCTCATCCTCTCACTGGTCCTTAACCCCAAGAACCTGAGGAGCCACACTGGGTCGCGGCAGCATAGCCCTGCTGGCATCTAAATTTCAGAATTCAAATCTCCAGATCTGTGAAAGGAAAACACATGTTCATTGCTTTAAAGCACCACATTTGTGATATTTTGTTACAGCAGACACAGGAGTCTAAGAATGTGGTGGGTGCCGGAGGTAGCCTCAGCAACTGAGCTTTGTCCAGAGTTGTGCTCACCTGGACACACACCTGGCACCTGTGTCTTGAGGCAGGAGGGTCAGCAGCAGCCAGACAGGAACATCGAGGCCTCCTCTCTTCTACTCCAGCCTCTCCCACCTTGATGCCCAATGCTTAGGTGTGGCACCTATGGAGAGCACCCTCACCCCACTGTGTCCCAATTATTACAACAGAATCTTGCATCCAGGGCCAAGGGCTTGTCTAGAATACAGCCTTTCCCCCACGGCCCTATTCCTTCCTGCAAAGCTGACCTGGTGGCCAAGCTGTTTCTCTCTCCTGACAAATTGATTGGATGTGTTGTATTTCACTAGTCCAAAATCCATTGCACTTCAATTTTCCTTAATTCCATTTATCAACCAAAATATTAGGTAGCCTTCCACATTTGACTAGTTACCTGCCAGTTTAGCTTTGCTTTTGGCATCCTGTGAAAATAAGACTAGATATTTCAGGGGCTAAATAGCAAATTTTGTTGTCTTTATCTCTCACGAACCCTTCTCTTTTGTGACAGAGCCTTGCAGTGGCACTATAGCAGTGTGACCACTACTTGAAATCTGACTCCCCAGTATGGATGGCTTCATGATCTCCTAGTACCATACCCTACCCTCCCGTCCCAGCTTCATGGGAGTCCAGCCCATGTTCAGTTGACATTTATCTGCTTCCCTCTTCTCTGAGTCTGCAGCTCTAGTGAGAGCCACTGTCCCTGGCTGGGAGCCATCATGAAATGTGACAGTGTCCAACACTGCCATGTCCAGTTTGTAGTTAGAGCTCTATTCCGAGGAGGGACAAAGACTTAAATGATGCTACAGGAGGGGGCTGCCAGTGACTCATTTGGTATATTTTATTTTGCTTGTATAATTTAATCGCATAGTGCTCACCCAACCCTGCTATTAGACAATTGCTTTTTATTTAAAAATTCTCATTTATTAGTAGATAGAATAGCACTACAGAAGTCACCAGAACTGAGAAAGTAATTGTGTACATGCAGAAAAGAATGCATGGCCATCACTGCAATTATGGCCAGCTTTTTGATTTATCTAGTCT
Organism: Hydrochoerus hydrochaeris; assembly: GCA_004027455.1. Lineage (NCBI taxonomy): Eukaryota > Metazoa > Chordata > Mammalia > Rodentia > Hydrochaeridae > Hydrochoerus > Hydrochoerus hydrochaeris. Next base: position 40,023 of record PVLA01012375.1, on the reverse strand, counting down.
TAGGAGACTCAGCTCAACTCTTCCATGTATGAAAATTTTCTGTCTCTCACTGTCAATTATGCCTGTGTTCTCAAAGCATGGAGTGTATAAAATCCCATATTTAACTGGAATGACAAAGGCAGATTGAATTCATAAAAATTGAGGTATATTAATTTGAATGGTTTCTGCTGCAAGCACTATACTTTCAAGATGTCTGATCTTTTTAGAAAATAATCAGATACCATAAAATCAAAAATTTTGAAATAATGGGATTTCACCTGAGTGTAAGCTGGCCTGTGCCAGAAATCAAAGGTAGGGACATAAAGTACACGTTCTGCCCAAATTGTCCTGTGTGTCCATCTCTGGCTGGATCTAATGCGCTTGTCATAATTACACTCGACATTGATCACTGAATTTAATAGTTTCAAAGTCCACATTTTAACTTTATCTGGGGCTTGGCTGTAACAAAGGACAAAGAAAGACAGTTGGAGATTAAGAGTACCATATGCAGGCAAGATTCATAACGGAATCCTTTGCTCCTTCGGCTTTTCCCAGAGAAGATCCATGTGTGCCTTTGGGTTACAGGTTGGAGGAAACCCAGGGTTTTAGCAGGGCCATGAGGTCTATAGCTTCTCTAGTCCTTGGGGCTCTGTGGGGCTCAAGAGGGGAACAGAAGCCTTTTAAAGGGAAAGAGCTTCCAGAACATGAAGGGCCAGGAGCACGGTGATTCCAGTGAGGCTCTCACCTTGGGTGCAAAAGGCAAACAGGCTCCCCAAACCTCAGCAATCACCAGAAGTTATATTTTAATGCAAGATTTAAAAAAATCAAAAATGAAAAAAAAATCCATGATGAACAAAATATCAAAATTTACATAAAGGACAAGATCCAACCCTGCACTTTCCCTACTGCATCTCCCTTGTCTCCAGAATCTTGGCCCTGGGCCCAATAAAACTTTATTTGCAAAAACAAGCACACATATACTGCTTAATTCTGTGCCTAAGGCAAGTGCTCCCCTTTGTCCCAACCCTGAGGTGAGCTGTGAGACTCCTATCTAGACATCTATGCACACAGAAGACTTGTGTGCTCGCAGGCAGGGGTTTTGAAGGGTGGCTCAGTCATGGGCCTGCTACAGCTAAATGTGCTGCTCAGAGGTGGGGCCTGGTCCAGAAGAGGTAGTTACTCGGGAGTGCGGCCTGCAGAGTGCATCTCCCTTCCCAGTTCCTCCTTTTGCCCTCTGCTTCCGGGCCACCATGAGGTGAGTTACTTTCCCCGGCCATAGCTTCCACAATGCCTTCCTGCCTTGGAGCCAGCCAACCCGACTAAAAACTCGAGCCAAAATAAACCTCCTCTCCTTTCAGTTGTGGGGGGTCAGGTATTTCGTCCCAGCGACAAGGAAGGTGAGTAAGACACCAGCCATGTTCGGACTCTGAAGCAGATCGCTTGTTTCTATAGACTATGCCACTTGATGATTAAATTTGGGGTTGGTCATGTCCAAAACGTTACATCAGTTAGCTTAGATTAGACTATACTAGTTAAGGGTGAAAGCCCTGAGACTTGGGAGTCTAAAAGAAATGGACACCCAGCAGCTGCTTTCCACACTCTGCTGATGTCACACGGTGGCTCTCTATTCAGCAAAGCAATTCTAAACCAAGATATCAGGGGAAAAACCTGACCTGTCCAATTTGAAGCAAATGGGGGAGCCCTCTCACTGATAAATGTGCCCAGGCCAGTCCAAGTAGAGAGGCCCCCACACAGGGAACCGATGGTTCTGTCAGGAGCTCCAGCCCCAGCCCTGAGTCTGCATTGGGGGGTCTGGGCTGCAGGGTGCAGGACAGGTCTGGTCGCCAAGACAATCATCATGGCTCCCCAAACCTCCCATGAGCAACCTGGCGCCTGGCAAAACAGGCGACTTGAGAAAGCAGCGTGCTCTGCCCGCACACCCCACACTGTTGTAGAGCCTGAAGGTCTCACAAGTGCAGCTCCTTCTAACAGGAACGCTTTCCACCTCCTAGCTTCTCCTAGCTTGCTTCTTCCGGTGATTTAACACTTGGCTCAGACTTCAAGTAAAGATGAAATAATGGCATGTGTGTGATGATTTCACTCTTGTCCAGAAGCACAATACAATTCTCTTTAAAAGCCTAATTTCACAATAACACAGAGACTGGAAGGGGAGATAAGCACAACATTTTAGGAGCTGAATGATGGACCAGAGCTAGCTGACTTAGCAGACCCAAGGGACTAAATCCAGTTTGACAGTGAGGACAGCTAATAGGCAGCCTAACCTACGTAGAAGGAGCTCTCACTGGCTCCAGTATGGGCAGCTCCAAAGCTCTGAGGCACAGAGGAGTTAGGCTCTGGGCAGGATTGAATGGAGGGTCTCTGGACTGGGGGACATCAGGAAGGGCTGAGGTTGCAGCTGTACCCAGAAAAGGATTGTGTGACTGTACAATCCAAGCCCGGAGCTCTGCCATCTTTGCCCTGTTGGCTCCAGAGCCCTGGCACCTAAATCCTTTCCCTCCGAGCAGGAGCCTAGAGGAGTCGGATTGGCTGAGTGTCACATGCACCAAGGGAAGAGGTGGATAAGTGTGTATGCTGAGCTCAGAGGTGTGGCCTCTGTGGTCAATGCAGTAAATTGGCACTAAAAGTTTTCCAACAGAATGTGGTGTAGAGAGATGAAAAAAAGAGATGCAGATATTCAAGGGACTATGTGTGTAAATTGTGCTTTAAAAGGATATGGAATACATTGCAGTATCCTCCCCATTGTCAAGTGTACAGTTCAGTGACTCTGAGCAGACTCACACAGTTGAGCAACCGCTACCCCAGCCCACGCCCAGGACTCTTGCTTCTTCCCAAACTGACCCTCCGTCCTCATTAAACACTAATTCCCCATCTGCCTTGGCCCCAGCCCCTGGCAACTACCTTCTGCCTTCCGTTTCAGTGTGTTTGCTTATTCTAGGTCCCCATTTAAGTGCACCCTCATGGCACTCACCTTTTCGTGTCTGGCCTGATTCATTCAGCACAGTGCCCTCAAAGCTTACCCATGCTTCCTTCCCATAAGCAAAGTCACAGGAAAGGCTCAAAACCCTGCTCACACTGCCTGGCCTCAGGTCCTTGAAGGCTTTGTTGTCCTTTGCCTATTGTTGTCCCCAGTGCGGGAGCTCATAGCAGTGCTGCCCTTTCTTCAATAGATACGTCCTGGGTTCGAGGAACGCTGCTGTGCTGTGCTGAGTTCACCTACAGCCTCTCTCAGGGTCAGTCCATGTGGAGACAAATGGACACGCAGGGGAAGGGTTATCTCACCAGCAGGTATGTTTCAGTGTAACCCAGACACTGTGTGATCTTGGGGAAACCACTGCCCTCAGTTTGCCCATCTGTAAAAGTGCATGCGGGTGCTATCCTTAGCACCTCCTGACAGGTCAGAGGAATCTAGCAAGTCTGTGTAGAGTAGTAGGTGCAGACAGTGCAAGAGTCTGCGGCAGGGGGCCTCACTTCTGGAAAGACATTCGGAACACCAGAGCGGTTGTGTTTGCCATTTTTTCTCCAGGCCCTGCTTTTGTACTCCAAGGGTATCCTGTACCTCCCATTTGAAACTCTCATCAGCTTTCCCCTGTCTATCTTTTGGGATGATGAGCCCCAAGAGAGTAGGGATACTGTTATCCCCGACACCTGGCTTAGCACGTGGCACACAAGAGGCATTGGATAGAGATTTGTTGATGGATTGAATGAGTGAAAATAATAATCTTTGAAATGAAGGAGCTTCCAGTCCAATGGGGAGGGTAAGAACAGTTTCCAGGTGAATAAGCACAAGATGGGCTCTTTTTCCATTGTTCCTCCAGGATGTCCTGGGAAGCAGTCTGTGTAGGCTCCAGCCATCTTCCTTACATGGTGGCTGGGGAAGCCAAAGTTCAGACATGTAACAAGACTGACAGCTGACGGAACAGGGACTAACTACAGTCTGGCTTCTGACTTCTGATTTGATGTTCTTTCTATGACATCTCTTTGACCACCTCCTAGCTCAACCAGACTTTTTAAAACATCTATGACTCTTTGAGGCAAGAGTCTTTGATTAAAAGCTAAAATGTGGGATATCCTTGATAGCAAGAATCTGCCCGTGAAGTGTTACTGTGGTCCGCCCTGGGGTGGAGTCACCTCAAGAGGATGATGCCTGAGTCTCTGAACAGGTCAGGCAGATTGGGGTTCTCACCTTCATAGATTCAATGTGCTCTGAAGGAGGCCTCCAGAGGACTGAGAAGTAGCTTTCTTCTTCCCGTAGTCACCTCACATATTTGGCAAAGGGAAAGGTGGGTGGATGAATGACAAAGTCGGTAGGACCATAAGATAGAACCGAGACATTCCTAGAAGAGGGGGTTTGGGGCATTAAGCTTCATTGTGTCAACCTTATGGAGTGGTAGACTGGGATTCTGTTTCTCCTAGCAAGGCCTTTAAAATCAGCTCATAGGGAACATCAAAAATTTGAATCTGGAGAATGGCATTCTTACATGGCATTCTGGAATGTTCGCTCTGCCTGCTGTGTTAAAGTGGGATCCACAGAGCAGGTGATTAAGTGAGAAGGGTAGAGGAGTCAAGGATGGCTCCCAAATTCCTGACTTGAGCTTCCGAGTGGATGATAGAATCATTCACTGCTATTAGGAGCACAAGAAGAAAGGCAAACTGGGGGGAGGGGGTGAAAATTTTGAGTCCACTCTTGGATATGTTGAGTCCATCCCATGAGCAAAAAAAAAGAATCAAGAACTGGGAAACAAATACTTAGAAATAAGTTTAAAGGAGACTGCTACAAAATTGGAGGAAAACCAGGAAGATGGGTTCATGGAGATAAACAAGGAAATAACTGTTAGGAATACAAAATGCTATTCAAAGTAAGGCCTGAAACGTGCCCATTAAATTTTCCTAGCTGAGATTTATGAGTAAGAGTAATTTTAGACAAAAATAGATAAAAACCTGATTGCCATAGATTAGAAGATGAGTTGGCAATATACAATTCAAAATTATAATTATAAACTATGCCACTTACAATAGTAACAAATCATAAGATTCCTAAACGTAAGTCTCTGAGTCAACATGCAAGATGCTTGTAACATTCTAAACCACTGTGTAAAATATTAAACAGCAAGATATAGCATGCTTATGACTGAGAAAACAGTATCCAAAAACTCTCAACTCTTTCTTATGGTGTTTGATGAGCGAATTTTAAAAATCATATAAAAGAACAAAGGACAAAGCCTAACCAACAAAACTGAAGAAGGAAAACAACGTAGAGGATTTTCCCAACTAGATATCAGATTTTCTCATAAGACTACACTAATCGGGACTGCGATACTGCACAGGGATGAGCAGATGAATAGGGCAGTATAATGAGCCCAGCCACACATGTGCAAATTTGCTATATGACTACATTCAGCAGCTTCATCATCACTCTAACGAAATAACTGAGGCAGCCTAACTTATAACAAAGAGAGGTTTATTTTATCTCATGGTTCTGGAGGCTCAGAGTCTAATGGCCACTTCTGACAACACCCTTCTTCCCACCAAAGTCGCAGGAGACCAGGGGCACATGTTATGTAGTGCGGGTGACCTTCTCTTTCTGCCTATAAAGCTACTGGGGTTCAACCATGGGGACCCAGACTAATGGCCCTCTTGAATCCTAACCACTTCCCAGATGTTTACACCTGTAAGCAGTATGGTCAGATTATGTTTCTGCTCTCCTTGAACACTTAATGTGTGACTTCAGGAATTAAACTCTAGTGTTCGTCTAGGGGGATGCAGTTATTCAAACCATATCATTAATGAAGACACATACAAATCACTGAGAAATGAAACAACTAGTCAATAAATGATGTTGGGAGAAGTGGCTACCTAAGTGCCTCAGTCTTATGCAAAAATAAATTCCAATTGGCATAGAGTACTAAATAAGAAAAAAGCCCTAACCTTTACGAGAAAATATACAGGAATATTATTAAGGCTCCAGATTAAGGAAGGGATTCTTAGCTGTGTCACAGAAAATACAAATCAGAAAGGAAAGAATTGCAAAAATTTTACCATTTTAAAATGTAGCATATCAACTCACTAGAATGCATCATAAACAGGGTGAAAATATAAGCCACCAACCAAAAGAAGATGCATATAAATCATATGGCCTATAAAATATTGATGTCTAGAATTAATAAACAATGCTGCATCAATAAGAAAAAGCAACTCAAATATAGACAAGGGATATTGACAGGCAAATAATAACAGTATAAGTCTATTAGTCACTAAATCTATGAAAAGATATTCAATCTCAGTGGTCATCAGAGAAATGCAAAGTATAGCAACAACAAAATTGCATTTCACATTCATATAATGACACAATTTTAAATGTCGGATAATAGTATCTCAACAGAGTATAGGAACCAGAACTCTCATAAACATCATATGTAAAAAGGTACAACCTAGCAGAACAGTGTGGCAGTATCTGTTACTGTCAAAAATGAGCACATGGCAGCTCTAGATCTAAGAGTGAATTGTTTCAGAAAAATTCTCTCTTGCCATGCAACAGGAGACTTACATATGAATACTCATTGCACCATTTCCTGTAATAGAAAAAGTTTGGAGATAAGAAATAGTATTAATTAAGTAAAGGACATTCATAAAATAGAAAAATGAACTGTAATCTATATGTGTTAACATTTAAAAAAATCAAAAGACAGCCAGGGATATAGTTCAGTGGCATAGCACCTGCCTGGCAAGTGTAAGGTCCTGAGTTCGAATCCCAGTACCAAAAAAATCACAAGTATAAAATATCAAGTGAAGATAACACATTGCAGAAAGCTAGTGTGTTGCTGTCATATTAAAATTGAAGAATACACAAAAATATAAATTGCTTAAGAAAGTTCAACTAGAAATAAAATTAGAAAAGCACAAAAAGGAACAATAAAAGTTACTTCTGAGAAAGGAGGATAACTGGATGAGGAGGAATTTCTCAGATGCTTCAACTGGATCTCTGATATGTTACATCATAAAAGATGTGAAGCAAATATGCAAAATCTTAGGATTTGATTAAGTGCTGCACACACGGATATGTTCCATGTTATTCTCTTTACTTTCCTGTATACTCAAAAAATATTTTACAATTGATTAAAATAGATGAGGAAATGGAGCAGCAGAAGATAATTTGTAGATGTAGTTGGGAATGAAAAGCTAGAAGCACCTAGATCTACTTCTGTAGGCACTGAGGGGTCATAGGTTTGTGAGCAAGCGTGTTGGGGTCAGAGTTGTGTTTTGGAATGAAAGCCCTAAAGAATACTTAGGAAGCTGCTGCGCTGGCTTGGGTGTGACGTGATAGAAGCTTGAGTACCATCAGGCACTGAGATTGGAGAAAGCATTGTGATGAATTTGGGAGATGCTATAGAGACAGAAGAAATGGGATCTGGATTGCATATCAGACCTCGAGAGCATGCCAAAACTTCTTATATCTTCAAATCCTTAGCAGAGAGTGAGAGAGAAAACCATCATAAATTATGGAGCTGAGGCCTGGGTCTCTGGTAGTTGCAGTAATAAAATCAAATATTTATTGAACAGCTCCGTTTTAGTCTTGCATTTTATTATACAGAAGCAGGAGGAAGGAAACCAGGCCTTATGTGCTGCATAGGTAAGAGAGTCCACAAGCAGCCTATCCAAGAACACAGAGATCCCGATGTGCAGGGAAGACTCCAGGACGAGCATGCCCAGAATTACCCCTACGTGGGGACACACACCTACCTAAAAGAAAGCCACTGGACAAAGGAAATGCCCTTTCTTCTTGCCAGTTACCTGCTCAGGGCATATTGGCTGTATGTAGTCTTTTCAGACACAAAATCACTTTGGATTCGTTCATGTACTAATCCAAGAAGTTCTAACTGGGCTTCACCTGGAAAACAGCACAACTGCTTTCTAGGGCCAAAATTGCATGACACTATTTGTAAGAAGTTTCCTATGGTTTGGTGGTGGGTAAGGTTTTGTAAAGCATTCTTTAGCCAAGCATTAGATTAACTGACTTGAAATACCTTGTCTTGATTCACCATCATGCAACTTTTCACCTCTTCCCTCCTTGTCCTGGTGGGGATGTCAAGGCCTAGACATACGACGTTGCTTCTCCTGGATCACAGGATATGTTAACAACTGCACCGGGCCTACAAACTGGGTGTGCCAACTGCCAACTTGATAGTCATTTCACCAAGCCCCCGTACGCCCTTCATCATGATTCTTCAAGTGTAGATAACCAAATGTTCAAATGCAAAACATAACTTACCTAAAACCATGTCACCTAACTGAACATTTTAAAAGTTATAAATAAAATGAAACTATTTCCTCACAGCTCAAGTGCTTGGCAGAGGAACAGAGAGCAACAAGGGTCCTTAGGCTGGAGAGTCTTGAGAAGGTCCATTGGGAATAAATGGTTGAGCACTCTTTCATGCAGTTCTCCTGTCAGGGCTGACAGGAACTAGGGGACACCCGGCAGCTCTAGAAATAACTTCGTCTCCCTTGGGAAGGCTTTTCAAGTGATCTATGAATGTAGTTCAGCCACAATTACCTGGAGACCCAGTGAAGAACACTGCAACCATCCAAGAAAGATGATGATGCTGGAACCACTTAATGGGAAGATGGAGAGCAGGAAACAGATCCAAGATATGTGTAAGAGGTGAGCAGCTGTATGTAGGGAGAGAGAGAAAGTTGGGCTTTGGAGTGTCTCTTGGAATTCCTACTAGGTACTACCTGAGTGAGGAGTATGCCCATGTCTCCTGACCTCCTCTTCTGGAAGAGGCCACTGCCTCCTTAGTGCCCCCAGCCATTCTGCTACCAAAAAATTTCCCATCACAACACATTAAAACATAGAGAATTTCCTTATTGTTATAGCTTGGCCTAACTGACGCCATCTTGAGCCCTGCATATAACTAGTGACCTATATTTGACTCAGGATAATGGAAAATTACTCAGAGTACAATCCCATGAGAAAAGCAGAATGAGCTGAATCTATAAGAGAATAATTAACCTGTTCAACAAAAGAGGCAGGATACAGGTGTCAACCAAAAATTAATGTAAGATTAGCTAAACTGTTTCCAACAGGATATCTTTTTGTGGTTTTCTATTTTAAATGCTCTGTAACTTTCCAGTTTGGGACCACTTTTTTAGACTCTGAAACAGAGGGGTCTGTATACAAGTGGTCCTGAGCTCAGCTAATTAAATTTCACATTTATCAATTTGACTGCTTGGATTCCTTTATTGTTATTCATGAACCCACTTCACTTATTACATAAATACTTCTTCCTACACGACTGGAAGCTTCTCAAGGGCAGGGATCTTGTTTAGTTCCATCTAATCTTTAGGTTTCAAGCGCTTGCCTCAGTGCAAAGTACTGCATGGATCCTTACTAAATATTTATTGAATGGATGAATAAATAATGGGGACTTTGTAAGTACAATCTGAGAGCGGAAAAGGTGAAATCCAGGTTACATAAATTGTGGCACGAATGAGAGGGGAAGAAGTGAAGCACAGCCCTGTGGTCTTGCCCTGCCATTTTATTGCCTGTGGTTTCTACAAGAATCTCACAAAGCATTGATTATTTTCAATATCAGTACAGTCAGAATTGCTTCCCCTTCATCTTAGGCATTCTTTTGTCACTGTGACAAAATCCCTGAGACAGGCAACATAAAGTAAGGCATTCTTCATGCCTGCAAAACTATGCCAAGGTCTGCTCCCAGGTGCAGGCATAGAAGGCATGCTTGGACCACAACTACCATGGCTCCTGAGTGCCTGAAGTGTAACGATGGGAAAACAAATCCTCAGGAAGCAACTTCTTAAGCAGACCTATGGGAGAAAGGTACTCTTGTACTCTTTACAAAGTGAAGTCTTTAAAAGGAGTTTATACTTTTGTACTCTTGAGCCTGTGGTGGGTGGGGCCATGCCAATTCCTGAGATGTTTTGAAGGCATCTTTACTTATTGTCTCAGGGAAAAATACATGGCTTTTTTGTACCAGTGCAAATCTCTTTAATGATTATACTTTCTTTGGCCCTAACTTTGGATGTACTCCTTTTCTGTCCAAACTATAAGTTTCTTAAATATTTCTACTATGTCTTTTTCTTCTTATTCTCACTGTAAATATGGCTGAAAGCATGCATCAGTACCTGTGACACAGCCTTAACATTGGGCTGTTTTAAAATTTCCTCTGCCACTACTGGGATGGGGGAAGGAAAAAAGGAAGAAAGGGAAAGATTATATGTATGTTGATAAACATATATAAATGTATGTATGTATGTGTATGCTAGATGGGTAACTATACTACTAATCTCTCGTAGTTCATCAAAAAGAACATTTTGTGTGGTCATTGTTTGATCACTTTTGTGTTTAGATTTTGAAACCTGAACAACAATATTAACTAGTGTTGATTCCCTGCTTTTTTATTTTTTTAAATTCTGTATCATTTTTATCATATTTTTTCTGTTTTGCCTTTTAAAATAAAAATAAATAAATAATTTCCTCTGCCAGATTAGCTAGTCTACTACCCTTAATCCCAGCTCCTGAAGAGTCTCAGGAAATAGACAACATGGGGACAGATTTTGTGTTAGAAAATCTGGCCTCTATCCAACGGTCAATGGAGTCCTTCTTCCCAAACGAAACTTCATGAACCTAGTCTTTACAGTTTACATTCTTATCAACATTCTCGTCTTCTCAGCTATGGCCAAAATCAACCATCGAGCTCTGTTTACAGCATTCTAAGGCTTCTCTATCCCACACCACCAAACTTTCCCAAGCATGTCCCACGAAACAGTTCCAAAGGCTTCTGAATCACATGGACAGGAGCAGTTCCAGCAACAACCCCACTCCATGCACCAATTTTCCATATTAGCTATTTGTTGTGGAAAAAATACCTGAAAAAATGAATTTAATGAAGGAAAATTTTGTTGTGGCTGACCATTTTGGAGGTATTAGGACATGGTCAGTTGGCTGTGACAAAATATAGTCCCTAGGCCCCAAGGTCATGCCTTTATCACCCCAGTCCCTTCAATTAGGCCCCACTTCCTAAATTTCCTTCAAATTAAAAATCCATCAGTGGATGCACTGATGAAGTTAAAGTCTTCATGACCCAATCACCTCCCAAACGCCCACTCATTGGCAACCAAGCGCCCAGCACCTGGCCTTCGGGGGACATTTTAGGTCTAAATCATAGTGCTCTAATTCACTTGCTCCCCTTCTTCTCCACCACACTCCTAATCCTTTTGTCTCCTTTGGCTAACGGTGCACACACTCATTTCTGCAATCCAGCATTCGAGGTCATTCTCCTCAAGAGTCCAATTTTTTCATCTTTTATCATTTTAGCTCCTTCCAATAAACTCTTCCTTTGCACCTAGGGCTTGCCCAGTCTCTGTATTGTGTAAATGTCATCGAGCAGCTCCAAAAGCCTGTGAGAAAGCAGGAGTGGTGGCATCTTCCTGGTGCTCTTCCTTTCAGGAAAGTACTTTTTCTTCTTCTGTTGGCAACTTGAACTTGGAAATGAGTAACTGGGTCTGCAAGACATTTCTAAGCATATTCCTACTTTGTCCTATGCTGATTCTGAGGAATTACCTGCAAGTGTATTGATTACCAATTCTCTTTGCCATTTCATTTCATAATCCTTCCTGTTGTGCTTTTCTATGTCCCCATCCTTCTTTCCCACATGGCCATATCTTTGCTGAGAATTGATGTCAGTACTTGACTGGCCAACCTCCCTTCAGCAATAGAAACTGAATGCCTTTTACCCTCAGACTTGACCCTACTCAATCCCTAAGCCATGAAGAAATGCTCAAACCATCTTCCTCTGCCCCAGCAAGTGAACTCTGGAAATAGTCTCCCAGCCAGTGAGCTCCCCAGGGACTCATAAGCCCTGGGTGAAGAATTCCATGGACTCAACTCTCAACGGCATGACCACTATCTGAGGTCCCGTTTCCACAGCAACAGTCATCACCTCATGTCACACTGTTCCCTCATCACCACTGTTACATACCTTTTTGAAATGATCCATTTATAGTGTTCAAAATCCTATGCCAGTGGGGATTATGATCACAAGTACATGAAAGTTATGAAATATAGAAAACATACAAAGTTTTCCTCTAAGTCTGAATTTTAGATTTGGAAAGATATAAAATATAGAATAATTTCCCTAATGAGATCATTTTTGATACTTAATCAACTTTCACAAAGAATATAAAATGATGGAAAGTTAAGGTTTATTCCTCTACATCCATTTGTTTAATCGCATTCGCTTAGATTGTCCTGTGAGTTGTCAGGGCCACAAGTTGCCATAACCACCATTCCCAAGTTCCCAGAAAATGTCTGCATTTGACAGGAGACTGAGATTGCCCAGAGTTTGGTGTGGGTGTGGTGTTTGAGCTGTGCTGATTGAACTCCTGCCAAAGTTTGTATATAGATTCCCAGAAAAGGCTTTTCCAGACCCAGGGCTGGCTTCGATCACTTACAGATCTGCGTTTATCATGGCAAGCAGGGGTAGGGGAGGGGGTGTGCAGGGGGAGCGATGCTAGTGGTGGTGGAGATGATCTTTTCATATTACTTTACCTGATTAATTTTGTTGTTAACACTCTCTTGTTTTAAACAGGAAATAGATACAACTTTTTTTTCTATTCTCTTTCACTGAGATACTGTCATGCTTAGCCTCTGGATTTAAATAGATGACACAAAATTTGATGAAAAGGAACTTGGTCTGGAAGCTGGGAAACCCAGGTCTTCTGGCTCATTGGCTTCCTGAGTGACCTTAAGTAAGTTACCCCATGTCTCTAGAGCTCAGTTTCCATGACTGTAGAATTAAGACAGACACTAAATGATCCTTGAGATCCCAAAACTGTGACATTAGCAGAATATAAAACCTAATTCCATTCTCAAAGGTGACATTTGCTAAGTTTAAAATGACCCATTTTTGAGGATACAGGCCAGTAATTCAGTTTGTAAGCCTCGGACATCTTCCTATATTGTTCTGATGAAACTGAATTCTATAAAAATTTTCCACCCTCATGAGCTGAACCAAGGATCTCACTTTTTGCATTCATTTCATTTCCTTATTTTTCTTTATTTCCATTGTCCTGTGTGAGAGAGCGAAACCAAGAGCTTCCTCCTCCTGAAGACCACCCCAACTGACTCGGTGCCATCTCCCCTAGGTCACGCAGGGTCTTTCTTCTTCACTGCCTGGAGTCCTGCTCTCCACCATAGTGGCCCTGAAAATATGCACACAATAGACACATTGCTTTTTCAAGTGCACACCAAACTGTGCGTGCTGCTCAGCATGGTCTGCGTGGAAGGCCCTGTAGCTGGATGGATCAAGGGATTTGGGTCTACAGGAACTGCCTGCGACTTCTGTGGGAGTTGCACAACTGATAGCATCATTCCAGCCTCGGCTGCCTATGAAGCACAGAAATGATAACGTGCTCCTCAGCGGTTCCACATCATAAAGGGAGATGGTATGTTTACTGCACCATATAATCTCGAAAAAACCAACAGGCCAACGGTGGTTACCATAAGAGGATTTTTACTTTAAGCAGGGCTTTTACAATCATCTACTGAGACCCCAAGTAACAGATAAGGGAACTGACCCAGGAAGGGCACGGAATAGATGTAGAAGAAGTATGGTAAGAAAGTGCCTTTATTTTCTTCCTTCATCTCAAGGTGAAGAAAGACAGTCTGGGGTAACTTGGCCTTGGCTTTGCCCTCCTTGGAGGCAGGCTCTGGCAGAGCAGAGGGCTGAGGTGAATGTTGACAGCTCTGGCTGTTTAGGTGGAATTATCACTGGAAACTCTCCTCACAGGACAGAGGAGGAGGAAAAGTCAGCATTATAGACAAACAAAACTTTGGCAAGGAGTCCTACTTCATAAATACAAATACTGACAGGGCACAAGTGTGTTGAGGAATCCCTTTCTGCACATGGCCAAGGTTATCCTGTGATATATTATGCCTTCAAACCCAGAGGACGGAGCTAGCATTCCAAATGCCTGCCTCTCTCCTTCAGCATTCGACCGATGCTTGAGGCGGGTGTTTCGCCAGGTGCTAGGAAAGTGACACAGGCATGAACAAGTGGGCAAGTGGCAAAAACTGTGTCTGAACAAAGATGCCGTGGTGGCCAAAAAGCAGAAGAGAGTCAAGAGAAGCAGTGGGGAGGGAAATAAAACCTTTAGGATCATGCCCACAGTGACCCACCTCTTCCAGCCACGACCTCCTGCCAACAGCAAGCCAGGTTTAAGCCCCTATTATCTGGTCACCTCCCAAAGGACCTGCCTAGGAACATCTAGATATGAACCAAGACAGCGCCCATGGAAACACAGAGGAGAGAAAATGCCCCCACAAACTAGCTAGGAAAATTTCACAAGGATGAGCCTTAACCTGAGTCTCAAATGAGTACTCAGTACAGAAAGCAGGGACCAATAATGTCATCTATTCTAGGGCATCAGGTGCTTTGTATTACCTCCAGTTCAGAGATGTAGAAATTGGGGTTCTGAGCGATTATGTAACTAGACTTAAATCACACAGCACAGATAAAAGATGGGACCAGGATTTGAAGCCAGGTCTATCTGAGTTCAAAGCCTGTAATCTTGGCTATACTGAAGATGTGGTCAGAGGCCTGAGAGAGCCACGGTATTTTATTTCAAAAATAAGGAGTCTCTGTGTGGAGAGACGCAACACACACTTGCAAAGGAAGGAGTAATTGTTTATTTTTGTTTTGTCTTATTCAGCAGCACCCTTCTGGGTGCAGGGTGGAGAATGGGTTCTAAGGGGAGAGGAAAGTGGGGGAGCAAGCAAGATATCAGATGCCTTGGACTAAAGGCAGCAGTCATAGGGAAGGAGAGAAATTATCAGGTTAGAAGGGATGCTTACAATCAATGAAAGTTGATGATCTATTGTATGTAGGACTGGGAGAAGAGGAGCCTAGGAGGACTTGCACGTTCCTGGTTTAGGGGATTAGCAGATGAAGATACCGTCAACAGGGTCAGAAATATAGAAAGGATCTGCAGGAAAAATGTGCCGTGTTTGATGGACATTTGGATAAAGACAGTAGCAGTAGTTGGGTATACAGGACTGTACACCGCTGAGTAACCGAAGTCACAAAAATAGCTGAGCCTTACCCTGGAGAACATGTGATCCAGGGAAAGAGTTCTGAGAAATACTGGCATTTAAAGGCTGAGCAGAGGAAAAGAAGCAGGCAAAGCAGAGCCTTCCTGTCTGGCCTCCCCATTCCAGGGCGGGAGTGCAGTGGAGTTCTGAGGTCAGGGGAGAGAGCCACTGAGCAGCTCTCGGATGGAAAGGTGGGGAGGGCTCCAGGCTGGGGAGGGTCCCTCATACCTGCCCCCAGACATACTCAAGTGATACACGCACTGCTTCCAAAGCATTTTCTACCTTCAGCACTGTGTTTCCGCTGGTGCTACACCAGTAACGTTTGATTAAAACTTTGATTAAACATTGGATTAAAAAGCTTCATTCTTTCTGTTGACTCACATGGTCTTGATGGCTCTCCTCAATATTATCTCTGTAAAATTAAGATTCTCTCTTGACAAACTGGAAAACAGAAGTGATTTCATCTAATGCAGCTGAGGATTTGTTTGCCCTCATCAATTTTCTACATTTTAAGAGTCACTGTAAGTTTTGCTTTAAAAATGATACCAGGGAAATTTGGAGGCACATCAGCTGTTCACAGTACAGTAGAGTGTCCTTCCTCTGAGAGCAAAAGTTCTTCCTCAAGCGAAAAGATTTAATGCAATAAGCAAGTCACAGGAATCAAGGCTGGAACTGTGCCAGCATATGGCCAAATGTGGTGGCCTTGAGGTTCAATTGTCATTCTTTCAGACAAGTAGCTCTGTTGCTATGCAAGACAAATCAATGTTGAGCCACACTTGGTCGCCATTGATCACCTGTTCTGTGAAGGATACAAATTTGTTCTCTTGAAAGTTTTTAAATAATTTTCCCTAAAAGAAACCCCGTTGCTTGTCTGCATTAGCTTTTGCAGAACAATCTTTCCCCCTTTCTCTATGACGCGGTGTTGACATATGACAATAACCAGACACTTGCTTATTTGAAATCAGAAACCCTCAAGGCTAGCTTTTCATTTCAGCATCTTTGTTATAGTAAATTCATTTCAACAGAAACTTTCTTGGCCATGCCTAACTTTTCATCACTTCTGGAAGAAGATGTTTCTCCCTCTGAACTTACGGGGGAGGCTGGAGGGTGGGTGATACATTGCAACCTGGAGGTCTGTGCTTGTCACCAATTCCACGTTTTCAGGACTTGAAGGATGGTAGGTCAATCACTAGGCCTCCCAGTCTGATGGTGGGTCAACAAGATCAAGGTATTGCAAGGTTCTAATCTCTACTGGGGCTCTAGTTCACCGCACATGTGTGAGTGTGCATGTGCACATATGCGTGTGCCTGTGCGTGCGTGCGTGAGTGTGTGTGTGTGTGTGTGTGTGTGTGTTAGATGGGAGAGTAAAGAAGAGGATGCTAGTGAAATCAGCGGAATCGACTCCCTTACTTACAAATGGTGCTCTAGCGGGAGTCCTGGCGGACAGCGCTGAGAACTCCTCTGTGAATGGCCTGATAGTCTCTTGGGCCCTCAAGCTCAGCCTGACACAGAGGAAGGTGAATGGGGAGGGGGGTGGAAGGCGGGACTTAACTGCCTGTTTGCCAGCTGTGACATCAAGTGGCTTTGTTCAGTTCAATTGTCCCTTCCTAGTGCTGAGCTACCTTTTAATTTCTGCCTCCTTTTTGTTTACCGCAGGGAGTGGGGAGCAAGCCTACAGGGGTCCTGAGGGGAAAGTCTAGAGCAGCCTGAGGAGACAGAAGATTGGGAAGTGGGGGGAAGGGTGAAGATCCAGTCAATTGTAACGCCCGGAATTCGTCTCTGAAATGCCGCTCCAGCGCCAAGCAGAGTGCCAGGCACGCTGAGCGCTTCAGGAAATGACAGCTGAGTTGAAGGGAGTTGTTTCTCTTCCAGTTTTGGGTAGAAGTCTTCTTTCCTCCTGCCTTCCACTTCGCCAACAGAATTCCTGTTGCGGGCCTTGGGCCTGGTGCTTTGCTCCACTGTGGCTGGTGTCAACCAGTCATCCCTGATCACAGTGTTGCCGGGGACAAATGTCCTCAGAGATGCACACATGGGACACATGGACAAGATTTTGGTGGGCAGCCTACTTATTAGTAAATGGTGAATGACTTAGGTTCTTCCAACACTCTAATTAGAAAAACAATGTTGCAATTTTTATCTTCTGCCTCATTAACCTGTGAGTAATTAAAAGCAGGACACTTGGTACCTCAGGATGTGATAAGAGCAGAAGTATACATGTGTACTATTGAATGTGTGAATACAAATGATGGCAGAAACACGGAGAGGGAAGGGAGATATAATGACATTCCAGCTTTGAAGGTGGAGTGCAGTGGCATATAGAGGCCAAGCAACTTGTAAAAGTCAAAGCTGTGATGTGGCCGAGCTGGGATTCCAATCCAAGGAGCCCGTTTCCTGCTTGATATTACTGTGCCTCAGTTTCCTGCCTCTGTCTTTGCTCATAATACCACTACGCTTCTAGGGTTTTGCCTAAATCCCAAATCAGCCTCTCTTTTCCATGCTCCCAGAGCTTTGCAAAGCACTCTCAAGGTACTTCTCACATTTTATCCTGGATTCCTGCCTTTTATAAGCTTTTTATAGGACTTGCTGATCATCTCTTTCCATCAGCTGTAAGGATTTGAGAGTATGGATTGTACACTTCTCGCCTTCACATGCTCTTCAAGTAGAGTGCATTACGGAGTAAGATCTCCTCCCTAAAGGAAATGACAGTCACCAATTTAAGTGCGCCACAGCCATCCAAAGAGGAACTCAGGTGCTATTTGCCCAGACTTGTAAACCCAGGGCCTCATCTTGGAACCTTCATGAGTGTGTGTTTGTGGCATAGAAGGATAAGAGGCTGGTGCACAGCATGAGGTGCTTGGACCAGGGAACCATCGTGGCCTGGGGGCTGGTAAAGAAGAACTCAGATCAGCTTCTCACCTTGCTGGGACAAAATACCCAGCGCCCCAAGTGAAGCAAGGGAAGGTTTGTTTAGCTCACGGTGTGTGGAGGTTTCAGTCCATAAGCGGCTGGCTCCAAGGCGGGGTGGGGCGGGGGGCCTGGCACCGGGGCAACAGCTCAGGGTGGCAGCCAGGGCAAAAGCGGGGAGAGCAAACCTCGCCTCCTCCCTTCTGTTGTACCCGGGCTGCTACTCCCGTGGAGTCAGCATGTATCGGGGTCCGCAGCTGTGTTGATGGGAAGGCGTTCCTGGGGTACAGTTAATAGTCTGCCTGCCTCGTATCTGTGAGCCCTCGCTCTTCCTTCACCCCTGTCAACCCCCACGCACGCACCCAAAGGTCACACCGCCCCAGATCTGTCATCCTCTTTCCATTATTTTGGCAGTTTGATCCTGATCAACTCTTCAAGTTATCTACTTGAGCATATGACACAATGACTCAGAAAACTGTCCTTTGTCACTGTACACCCTAAATTGGATTAGCCTTTCAGCAATTTGATGGATTCGTTAGCAAGCAGCTCAAGGAAACTGAAGTGACTGAGTCTTGTTCCCATGTGTATATAGTGTCAAGCAGAGTCCTGGCTCGTCAAATGCCTACAGGGCAGAATAATGGTACCTTTTACGCATGAGGAGTGACTATAGGCCCCGACTTCCATGCCCATGGCTGCCCTGGTGACAATGGTTAATCCCTCTCTGTCTTCCTCTGGAGTTTTCATGACTCTGCTTTGCCTAAACTGCAGAAGCTAGAGAGAAAATGTCCAATTTGAAACTTTGACTAAGGCTTGTAGGAAGAGAATATCCAGGTGACTTATAAATATACTCAGTTTAGTACTTACATTAACGGACTTCTGATTCTGGACATTGCATCTTATTTGCTCTTCTACATTGTTCCTGAGGCTGAGGATAAAATGCTGAAATAAGGACTATAGATCTATCGCATGTGCTACTGACAAGTTTAGCTTTCACCTTGGTTTTGTCTTGGGCACAAAGTCACTTAGTTACATCCCGAGAAAATCAGGACCCTGGTATCTGCCCCACCTACCTCGCAGAACCTGCCTGAGAATGTAGGGGACAAATCCTGTGAGGGTTCTGATTTGGGTAACTGTGCCATATGTCCAGGGCCATTTACTTTTCACTCAGCTCACACTGACAGTCCCCATGGCCCGAAGGGGTGGGTGCAGAGGGAGGAAGCCCCAGAAAGGCACCCATTTTTCTGCTCTGTTGACACTGTCATATGGTGTGTTGCTCCAGGCTTAGGGACTTGATAAAGTCTCCCCAACCCCATCTTCTTACATTCTCTCCTCCTCTGCCTCCAATCATTTCTTCTCAGTCTCGAGGCGAACTAACCCGTTAGCAGCCTCAGAATCTGTGCTCTGCATCACACGAGCCTCCCTCTGGTTTCAACCATTTGAGGCACATTTGATCCAATAGTTTGCAGAGCTCTCTCAGTTTAATGCGGCTTCTTGACAATTCCAGAACCTCTGCACCTTCAGAACCTGTGCTATCCAAGGACAACTAAAACATAAACACCAATGCTTCAACTTGCGTGCTTATCCTGAAATAGTATGCTTGATGGCTTTTTGTGACCATTAGAAGCCTTTGAGCAGAGATTGAATTAAAACAGCAGCAACAAATATCTACAAGTCATGTAAGGAAGCTCAAATTAAATGTTCATTTTGCACACGAGAACACTTTCATTAATAGTTCTGCGATCAATGTGTCTAATTTTGTCATAAAGAATTGTGTCAAGGGAAATGTGTTTATAGAATTATACCAAATTATGTTGTAGCTCCCTCATATTTCCCAGTGTTTAACACTAGAAAAAATAAGTTAGAACTCCTAATGGGAAAGAAACAATATTGTCGAGAGCACATTATAAGACACAGCAAGATTTTAAAAAGATTATAGATTCACCAATTTTATAAGCAATAAATTCAAAAATAACTCTGGAAAAATGTGCAAAATTGGTGGCCCCATTCTGCAAAGGCTGATGAGGAATCGTCGCTCACTTGTGGCATCACCTGAATGTTTAAGCACCCTGTAAAGCAAGGACACCTGAGTCAGGCAAGTCAGCGAGAAAGCAAGGAGGGCAGGCCAGGCCAGCCATGGGGCAGCAGCAAGCTCTCTTTCCAGCCCAGGGGCCTAAGTCTCCACCCAGGAAATCAGTCCACAGAGCAGAAGGGATCTGCCCGGTGTCACCTGCCTAATCAGACTCAGAACCCTGGCTAGACCCAGTGTCAGATGTCCTTCTTCATCACCATGTTGCTGCCCTGCCACATTGCTTGATGGGATGTGACCTCTGTTCTGGGATTTGTACTTGATGCGAGACAAGAATAGCTGGTAAACACACACACACACACACACACAAAATTTTTGAGCCACTCTTGAGTTTCACCCTTAAGTTGGGGCTGCCAGTGAGGAAAGAGGAGATCCCTCGTCTACATGTCTCAGCACCACTCTGGGAACACAGAGAGGGACTGTCCAAGAGCAGCAGAATAACAGGATGAGTACATGGCTCTTTCTTGCTCTCACCTCCTTTTTCCCCTTTCCTCTTCTGATCAACCCTTGGAGCTGACAAGAAGGAGTTTGAGGAGAAGCTTGTGAATTTTTCTGGGGGTAACACTAAGTATGCCCACGTAGCCTCAATAGTGCCATCTCTGAAATGCAGAGAGGGAGCTCTCCCTGCCCGGCTCCTCCACACAGTGACAGTAAAGGAAGAAGCCACAGAGGAGATGCGAGACAGGACAGGCACTGGAGAGAGGATGAACGCCAAGTACTGTATGACAAATCTATCACCTGAGAGTAATGACAGGGAACAAGCAGGGAGAAGTAAAAGAATCTCTTCACCTTAGGTTAGACCCGTAGCGACAATTGTGGGTCTACCCTAAAACTCCAGAGATGCTTTTAGAAGGAATTAGAAAAATGAAATGCACTGGGAGAGCCAGAGACTTCACACTGCTCTCTCCTTTTGCTCAGGAAGCCCCTTCAGCTCTATGGTGCAAAGCGAGGTGGCACAGACCCTGTGGGCGGAGGCTGCTGCTGGCACTTACGGAGTGACTACCGGGTATTTTACATGCATTACGTCTTATCATCCCCGCCTTGATCATTTAAGATAGGGACTTGACCACAGAGAAGTTGTCTTGCCTCCAAAACCTATCCTTCTAACCACTGTGCTCTGTTGGCACTGAATGAGGGTCCAGGGAGAAAGAGGAGAAAGGATCCTTCTCGGTCTCTCTGGATCTGGTTCCTCTGGGGTAGGAAAAGAGACAGAGCAATGGGAAGGAATAAGGGACTGCATGAAGCTGGCACTGCATGGAGAACCCAGAGCAGCAAGTAGGATGCAGACAGACCGAGGTTCTGATATGATTTTATATCAAGTTCTCTGTGGTAGAGGCCCGAGCGCTGGATTTAGAGGTCGAACACAGCGAAGGCATTTCTTCCTAAATGGTTGCACAGTGTAGGAGTACAAATTGAATGAGCGCTAAATGTGCCAAGCTGAGCAGGGACTAAAGATACTGAGTCTGGAAAGAGGTTACAGAGCCTCCAAGGAAGTATGTCTACTCAAATTCAGAAGGGCACATTCCTTGTCGCAAAGTTTTTAAGAGCTACCATACAGAAGCACTGGACTCAAGAGACCAGTATTCTTGTTTGTTCATTTGTGCTCTAAGCTTTTAAAATACTTTGGATTTAACATGCATGAATTGTATGTATTGCTTCAGCTTTGCTATTTGTGTTCTGTGACCTCTGACAAATGGATTTCATCTCTAAGCTTTCGTTGCCTCTTCTGTAAGGTGAGGTGGCGGTGGCCTGTTAGTCAGCCTCTGAGGCCCTCTTCTGCTTCAGCAGCCCCGGAGCCAGCGCTTCCAAGCCACATAACCAAAACTGCACAGGAAGAGACCCTGCAGCCTGAGCAGCTGATGAATAAACTGGTGGGAGAGAAAGACTAATGCACGGAGGCCTTGACACTGCAGCACAGTGCCTGGGAGCCCTTGTGGGAACTGTGTTAGCTTGGGGGCTCTGAAAAAACAGGCTCAGGTGGGGTTTGAAGTGTGACCCCTGGGAAGGACAAATAAGAAGGAAATAGGATGGGCAGGGAGAGTCGTCAGAGGTGCTGTGCATCAGACATCTAGGAAAGGGACAGCTACAGGAAGTGGCAGTCAGTGCTGGGAAACAGGCTGCAATGCTGAAAAGACACAGGCTCAGCCGATCCTCCAGGGAGCTCTTTCTGTAGACGAGTGGGCGGAACAGGCCAGGCCCCAGCGCCCTCACTGCACACTCTGGCTGGCCAGGGGCAGCCTGGGAAGAACATGGGCTTTCTGGGCTCCTTCATTCCAGGCAGCTCCATGCGGCTGAAAAACACATTCTTCTAGAAAGGAAATCCAAAGGTCACAAAGATAATGGAGCTGGCCCATGGACAGAAAAATGCAAGTGAATGCGATTCTAAATTTCGACTACCACACACATTCCTATGAATTCAGACTCACCAAGATATTCTCTGAGGGTACGGTCTTGATCAGTCCTAGAGCATTACAATTATTCAGACTTAATTCCATAAAAGTGAGATTAGGAGAACCTAGCTTGAAAAATATCACAGGCATTTTCACCACACAAATTCGCCAGTCACTTGCCAGATTTGCTTAGATCTGTAGTTAGCGAAAGGTGAACTCCTGGAACTCTACAGCCATCAAGTTCAAACTGCAGCAGCCCCAAGCCCCTGATAGCATCCCTCATCTCACCACCATTTGATCATCTCACAGGTCGTCTCATCACCATTGGATCACCTCCAGAGAGACAGGAGCTTACTCCTTCTAGAAGCATCCTTATTCAGGGCCCAAAGCCTCTGACTGCTACAGGGATCCACTTTGCAAGGAGATCGACTCTCCAACTGCTGACAGAGACAGGCTTTCTGAACTCATTGTTCTTCTTACAAACTCTTTATTAGTGCATGTTCTTTATGCAGGAAAATGGGTTTCCTTTTGGTGTATTGGTACATGCCCATAACACAACCTGAATATTTTCCTCCACTGTACTTCCCAACCCCCTTCCTCATCTCTAATAGTCTAACTTCCACTGTCTTATCATCTCTCTATTCTACATTTTATCTCTATTTGAAAACATTTTTCCATTCCTCATGAGACAGAAAGTGTGTAATAGTGAACTTTCTACATCTGCCTTAGCTCACTCAACATGATGATCTGTAGTCCCTTCATCTTCCTCAAATTACGTGAGTTTATTCTTCTTTGTGGCTAAATAGTATTCCTACTACGTGCATATATCACATTTTCTTTGTCCACTCATCTGGTGATCGTCATGTAGGCTGTACACCTACCATGGAGTTAGGGATACCTGGATCAAATGGTATTTTTCTGTTTAGTCCTTTTCGGAATCCCCATACTGATTTCCATTGGAGGTTATACCAGTTTCCACTCCCACCAACAGTGTGAAAGGATTCTTTTTCCTCCATGTCCTTGTCAGCATTGCTTGTTTTTTGTAGTCTTGGTGGTAATCATTGCAACTAAAGTGATAGGGAATCTCGACATAGTTCACATTGGCATTTCCCAGCATTTGAAGCCACCCGCACAGCGTAGACCTCCCAAATATGTTCCAGGAGCACAGGAAATACCTAACTCCATGGTACACAGACCAGAGATATATGCATATCCTTTGAGTTTGTAACAGCACAATTCACAATCACTAAACTGTGGAAACAGCCTACATGACCATCGATAGATGAATGAATAAAGAAAATGTGATAATTATACACCGTGGAATATTATTTAGCCATAATGGATAGACTCGTGCAATTTGAGGAAAATGAAGGAGCTAGAGACCATCATGTAAAGTGAAAGAAGACAGATGTAGAAAGTTAAATATCACATGTTCTGCCATATGAAGAATGTGAAAAGCTTTTAATTAGAAAAAAATGTAAACTGGAGAGATTACAAGAAAGTAAAGAATCCACAGGTGAGATTATGTCAAATGAAAAAGCCTGTGCCCATGAGGGGAAACAATCAACAGTGTAAAGACACAACTTACAGAATGGGAGCAAACTCTTTGCCAACTACTCTTCAGATGGAGGATTCATATCCAGAATACACAAAATGCCTTACCACTGGAAAAGTAACCTAATCAATAAATAGTCCAAGTTGTTGAACAATCACTTCCCCAAAGACGAGGTACAAGTGGCCAATAAATATATTTTTAAATGCTCAAACTGAGTCAATGGAACCTTGACATTTTAGTATGACAATAGCTTTTCTCTTTTCAGATTTGGTTTTCTAAAAGTTCATTTTGATCTGTCTTTGCAGCTTGGAGTGTCCTTGGTGAAAGCTCACAGCAGAAGTAAAATTGGGCCACTATGTGCTCCAAGAAGGAACATTCATAAGGGTAAGACGCTAAAGCAGCTTGCCTTACTGGTATTTCTTGAATCAAAGATAATGGATGAGGTCCAAGTCTTACTGAGGCAGTGACTGGAGGGTGTGTCCCTAAGGGACTGTGAGGTCATCATGGATTTGTTTTCACCAAGCACCGACTCGCAATGCTGTTCACCTGCTTTAGATTCACAACTTGCAGGATCTTGCTTTTTCCACTAAAATTCTCACCATGGCTCACACAAAAGAAAATAGAAAACAGGAAGGGGAGAAGAAAGATCTCTGGCACTCTAGATATTACACATGGCCCTTGGGGAGCTGGGAAACAGAATCAGGAGTAACATAGAATCAGTTCTTCGGCTTAAGTCATCACTGCTGGGCCTGACGTGGGTAATGTGTCCTCCTTGTTGTTAGCAGAGTGTCTGTTACGTTATTACTCAGACATCTTTTGCCAGATGCTCTGGCCCACAAATAAACACAATGTGGATATCGGTGTAGCATGGCTACAGGCATTTGTGGTTGGTTACAGGCTGTGTTAGCAACAGTATCCTCGCAGGATGACCTGCAAGATTCCTTCAGTGACCAGCCAGTAGTCTGCTTGTAGGAGGTTAGGACCTCTTCCAGCAGTGTTGATTTCGCAGTCTCTGGACAAGCAGCTACTGAAAGCATAGAACAAGACATCAGCTTTTCTGGAAGGTTTTCTTTTTATCAGGAATATAACTTCTTCGTTTAGGCATTCCTTTCTCCTGAAAATGACAGCCAAAGTGAGCCGGTGAGTAAGCGGAGCGGGGTTATTAGGTATCACTCAGAGGCAGTGACGGGCTATGCAGAGAGCTCTGCCTGGGCTTTAGGTAACATTTGCCACGAACTAGATCATGATAACTTCGCGAAGATCACGAAGCAAATCTTGCTCAGAGGGGAAGATTCTATGAGATAACAGGAACATAACCGAGAGCTGTAAAAGTGATTTTCCCATGGGCAGAGTTCTCCTCACACATCACTGTGGCCCAGGAGGACCCTGACAGAGCAGAGCATTAGGGCTCAAAGGCAGACTGCAGGCCTCCAGCCCCACTCCCACCTGAGGCACATTCCTCAACCTCTCTGTGCCTCAGTTTCCTTACCTGTCAGTGAGGGCAATGCAGGCACACACCTCCTAAGACTGCTGCGAGGATTACAGAAGGAAATGTAATTATGTGCAGCACACATGCCAAGAACTCCTCAGTGTTAGCTGTTACTATTGTCATACTCTGAGGTGCAGGTGTCTATTGCCAGCCTTGGGAGACTTTCTCCCCGTTAAACACTTGGGCACCCCTGAGGATGATGGTGCTGGTGATGGTGACAAGGGTGATGATGGCACTAATAATATCATCAAGATGCTTCCACTTGCATTATGTCCCCAGCTGACATGCTAACCCACTGAGGTGGCCAGGCAAGGAGCCATATGTCCCTGTTCCACAGAGGTGGAAATCATGGGCGGCAGAGTGAGTGCATGCTAGTGAGGGTCACAGCAGAGCACTGGCTCAGACCTTCCCGTTCTGAGTCACCTGGGGAGAGGGAGCACCTGTGTGTGCTTCATCTATAGGACCAATGTGCTTTCCTGACAAATCCAACTGCTACACTCACTAACACAGTGTAATGTGCTTTTTTGAGGGTTTTGTTTTGTCTTTCTCTTTTTGAGACAGGGTCACTTTATGCAGTTCAGGCTGGCTTTGAACTCACTTGGTAGCCCAGGCTGGCCTTGAGCTTCTGGCAATCCTCCTGTCTCAGCCTTCTGAGTGCTTGGGATTACAGGCATGTGCCACCATGCCTGGCACAGTATAATGATTTTAAACACATGAAAACAGCCCTGCTCTTCCCTGAGAACCTCAGCTTGTTTACTGATACCAACGGAGTAACAAAACTGAGTATGATTGATAGGTCCAGTATACCTTTAAAACCAGCAAATTAAATTATTAGAAACTATAATTACATACCAATATTCCTTGCAACAGTATCAAAAAACGATGGCCATAAATTCTGGAAAGTTTCTAGGTGAGGATGGACCTAGAAGACATAGACAACAGTGGATGGCTTATGGCAATGGACACACTCAGGCATTGTGCGGGTCCCTTCTGCATATGTGGGGGCTCCCAAGGGGATGACTCCTAAGGATATTCACAGAGAAAAATAAAGCAAATGAAATGAAGAATGGCTTGAGCAGCGAACAGCTTTAATGCAGCACTGGAAAAGAAAGAGGTAAGGGCACACCCTTTCCTACAGGACTCGCTAGAGTCTACGTTAATGCCCATGTGAAAATACACACTGTGCTAAGTTTAGATATGTGGGGAGATAGAAACTCGAAGATATAGTTTCACTAACGTAAAGAATCTCACATACAATAACAAAGGAAATAAGCACTCAGGAGGCTGAGGCGGGAGGATTACTGTGAGTTCAAGGCCAGCCTAGGCTACATAGCAAGGCCCTGTCTCAAAAAGAAATACCAATTTCTGGATCACAACATAAACACTTTTTTGAAAACTTGGAATGGAAAAATTAGAAAATAATGGCTAGTTGCCTTGGAACTAGAAAGGAAGAAAAAGGCTAAGAAAGAAGACAATAGAAGTAGAATAATGCTGAGGACATGAAAAGTATCAGGCAGGGGACCTCAAGGCAGGTGAAGAAGCTATCGTTGCTTTAAGAATGTGTGTGATTCAGAAGCTTTAATAAGGGATCAAAAGCTGGGCGTGATGGTGCACATCTGTGATCCTGACACCTGGGAGGCAGAGGCAGGAGGATTGCATCAAGTTCAAGGCCAGCCTGGGTTACACAGTGAGTTCCAGGACAGCCTGAACTACACAGCAAGACCCTGTCTCCATTAAATACATACATTAAATAAATAATCGAAGATAAATGATGGTTCTGAAAGGACCACACACCAATTATTCTCGCAGTGGCCCTTTGCTTGTGACCACTGTCACTCTCACAGTGGACTTCTGAAGAAAGTATACCATTACTTTCATCTTCCGCGTGACGAAACCAAGGCTCTACCTGTTCAAGTAACTGGCCCAAGTTTCCACGCTTGTACAAGATCTGGGGTTCGAATCCAGGGCTTTTTGACTAATTCAGTCCCACTCTCACCAGACATCTAGAAAAGAGATTGAGGGCACACACATTTATCACTGATACTGCCTCTTAAACTGCCGCAGAAGTTGAAAACCCTACTTTCCTTAGCTCATTGTAGATGGAACAGACTTTCTTTCTTTCTTTCTTTCTTTCTTTCTTTCTTTCTTTCTTTCTCCCTTTCTTCCTTTCTTATCCTTCTTTCTCTTTGTGATGCTGCTATCAAATTCCTGGGCTCAAGTAATCTTCCTGCCTCAGCCTCCTGGGTAGCTGTAATTATAGTTACACATCACTATACTTGGCTTGTTTTCTGTGTTATTTTTTGAGAGGTAGTGAGCTCCAAGGCCTTTGCACAGAGCTATATTCCCAGTCATCTTAGTCACTTTCTTGTTACCTAAACACAAACTCCAACACTTACAACTTACAGGAAGAGAAATTAATTTTGGGTCATGTTTTTAGTGTATAGTAGGCTGGCTGCAAGGCAGAATGCATGGTGGAAAGGATCACCGGATGAAAGATCCTCAGGTAATGTCAGCCAAGAGGCAGAGAGAAGGAAGGAAATCCCAGGAAGTAGATACGCCATTCCGGGTCACGCTCCCAGTGACCCACCTCTTCCAATCAGACCCCACATTCTAATTGCAAGTCAGCTGCAGGCCCTCATGATACAGTCACATTCCATAAACCCCACCTTTGAATGCATGAGACTTGTGGAACATCTAGATATAAGCCATAAATTCCACTCATTAGAAAGGAATGATTACCAGGAAATTCAGGGAAAAAAACTAAAAATCTAAAAAGATAGATATGTAGGTACTTGAGACTATTTGTTAACAGGTAAGGAAAATATTATTTCTACTTACAAGGAAAAATATTGGTTCTCTACCTTGCACCACACAGAAAAAATAGTTCCAGATGGGCTCCAGGCTTTAACGTAAAAAACAAAACTTGAGACACACAAATTGTATTTTCAGTTCTTCTGGGAATATGCCTGGAAGTGGAATAGCTGGGTCAAATGGGACTTCCAATGCCAGTTTTTTGAGGAACCTCCAGACTGACCTCCACAGTGGTTGTACCAGTCTACACTCCCAGCAGCAGTGCAGAAGAGTTCCTTTTTCCCCACAGCCTCTCCAGCATTTGTTGTTGGTAGTTATCTTGATCCTGGCTATTATTTCTGGAGTGAGATGGAACCTCAGTGTAGTTTTAATTTGCATTTCTCTAATAAGAAATGATGGGGAACATTTTTTCATGAATTATTAGCCATTTGTATTTCATCTGAGAAATGTGTATTCATCTCAGATGCCCATTACTGGGTGGCATCTTTGAACTTTGGTGACCTGATTTTTTTTTAATTCTTTATATGTTCTAGACAGAAGTCCTTTGTCTAAGGGACAGTTCACTAAGATTTTTTCCCAATTTGTGGGATTTCTTTTCACTCTGTTGGAGATTTCTTCTGACACGCAAAAACTTTCTAATAAGACAAGATCCCAGTTGTTGATTCTGGGAAGTACTTCCTATGCAGTTTGATTTTTGTTCATGAATTCTCTGCCAACCCCTATGTCTTCAAGATTTCTACCTACTTTGTCTTCCAGGAGATTTATTGTTCTGTTTTAATATTTCAATATTTGATCCATTTTGACTTTAGGTTAGTGCATAGTGACAGGCATGGGTCTAGTTTTAGTTTTCAACATATGGAGAGCTAGTTTCTCCAGCACCTCTTACAGTGACATATGTGCACCCATGTTTATAGCAGCACAATTTGTAACAGATAAATCTTAGAAACAACCCAAATGCCCATCAACTGAGGAATAGGTAAAAAAAAGATATGGTATTTTACACAATGGAGTATTACTCAGCTATAAAGAAAGACTACATTGAGGCTTTTATAGGTAAATGGATACAACTGAGACCATACTCATAAGCGAAATAAATCAAACTCACATGTGTAAATACCATATTGTCTCCCTAGTGTAAGAAAGTGAAAGAGTAAATAAGATACAAAATCTTCAATAAATATTGTGAAAGGATAAGAAACTGCTCAAAGAGGAAAAAAATAACTCAGATAAGGAAAAAGAGAAAAGGAAAAGAAATAAGATATAAATCTGTATATATACACTTAAGATTACTAAGATGATTGTACTACTAATTCTAGTATTTCTTGGAACAAAACAGTTAACATCCATAGGATTAGAACAATTTTGCATGATTATATCTGGTAATTTGAGTAAGACTTTTGAAGATAACTATACAAAACAACAAAATTTGTTACATTCCTACCACTTTGTTTTGAAAGCCTATATTGTTGAAGCAGCCAGCTCACCACTCTGGTAAGCAGCTGGGGTCTGGCAAGCCACGGCCAACCCAGAGTGAGAACCATCGGTGTTTCCTGAGCTCCATGCCATGTTGGAACTTGAGGCACTGAGAACACCAAGCAGCCAGCTCACCGCTCTGGTAAGCAGCTGGGGTCTGGCAAGCCACGGCCAACCCAGAGTGAGAACCATCGGTGTTTCCTGAGCTCCATGCCATGTTGGAACTTGGGGCACTGAGAACACCAAGCAGCCAGCTCACCGCTCTGGTAAGCAGCTGGGGTCTGGCAAGCCACGGCCAACCCAGAGTGAGAACCATCGGTGTTTCCTGAGCTCCATGCCATGTTGGAACTTGGGGCACTGAGAACACCAAGCAGCCAGCTCACCGCTCTGGTAAGTGGCTGGAGCCTGGCAAGCTGCAGCTGCCTAACGGCGAGAACCATCAGCTTTTCCTGAGCTCCTCACCACGTTAG
Source organism: Hydrochoerus hydrochaeris (assembly GCA_004027455.1). NCBI lineage: Eukaryota > Metazoa > Chordata > Mammalia > Rodentia > Hydrochaeridae > Hydrochoerus > Hydrochoerus hydrochaeris. Next base: position 9,739 of record PVLA01012375.1, on the reverse strand, counting down.
AACTTGGGGCACTGGGCAAACAAGTAGCCAGATCACCGCTCTGGTAAGTGGCTGTGAGCCTTGTGGCGTGCAGGCTAAGAATCTAACACCCCTCCTCATCCCCCCACCCCGCCGTTAGCAAGTGGGAGCCAGAGTTCTGAGTATCTCTTGGGAGGATCGGCATTTTGCAATATAGCAAATAAGGGGGATTTCCTTCTACCATCTGTTAGAAGGCAAATATCTATATCAATGTTTTGCTCTGTTCTGACTAACGGTATTGCTCTATTCAATATTCTTTTTTTATAATTTAGGTATTTCCTTCTATTTTGCTGTACCTGATTGAAAGAACAACTACTGTGAAGAAAACAAGATATACTATTGTACGCATTACTGTTATCCTGGTAACCTGCTGTGAAGTTCTGTACCAATTTCACTACACTGTCTCAATTGGCTTTGTTCTGTCTTGTTCTGCTGTATTTTACTACCTTCAAAATAATAATAGTAATAATAATAATAATATTTTTTTAAAAAGAGAGATAATAAAATAGCAAAATACCTCCCAAAACTCCCAACTCCACCAAAGCTGATCCATGGTGAATGGATGAGGAGAAACACCAAAACAAAGCAACAGAATTATATAAGTTGATTAAAAAGTAAATAACAACAAAACAGATCAGTAAGGTACTGAGCAAGCTGAAATAAGGTATAACTAAACAGATAATGGCCTTAAAAAGCAAGAGAAGGGAAAGTGCTCTAAAGGATATAACTGCATGTATGTTTAAGTGTGTAGGACTGATAACCATGTTGTTGAGTTTTGTTTGTTGAACAGAACTGTTGCAGCCTCCCTGTTTGAATGTCCACTTTGTATGCTTTAATTTTGTAACTTGAACAAATATATCTGAGAAGACAATATGTAATTTATCAACTAGTGATTTCTTAGTGTTTTTTTTTTGAAATTCTGTACTGTTTCTACCCTTTTTTCTGTTTTGCTTTTTTTCTCTTTAAATAAAATTAAATAAATAAATAAGCCTACATTGTTATTGTTTTGGGTTCTTTGTTATAATTATTTCTTTGTTGTTTTGTTTTTCCTCTAATACAGAAAGGATAGATGTACATGTATAGGTTATATATGCCTAGAACTACACCTAAAGGGTTTACAAGAATTGATTTTAGTATGTGTGATAGTATGAATAACTACACTGAAAAAAAACAAGACACCATGGGAGCCACTGATGATTTCCTATCATTTTGACTTGAAATCTAGTAATGCTTTTATTTTTGGTTTTGATTGGTTTTAGCGTGTCTTCAATTATTTGATTTCAATATGTATGAAGATGTGGACATCTATTTTGAAGAAAATGAGAGACATTATTTTAGCCATTATTGATTTCCTATCTTGAAATTGATTTCCTGTCTTGAAAGCCCTTAAGGCTCTCATTCTTGTGTTTTGATTGCTTTTATACATTTTGATTTGTATTAACTTATTGTGTGTGAAGGTATGGACAACTATTTCAAAGAAAACAAGACATTATGGTAGCCACTGTTGATTTCCTGCTGTCTTTTTCTGAAACCTTATGTTATTTGCATTGTTTTACTCTGCTCTGCTTTGCTTTGGTTTGTCTTATTCTCTTTAAAATAATTTTTAAAGACATACAAATTAGAAAAGAAGTTAAATCATCTCTAGTTGCTCCTAACATGATCTTATCTATAGCGAACCCTAAACATTTCACAACTGTTAGGACTAGTAAACAAATTCAACACATTTCCAGATACAAAATCAACATATAAAAATCAGTTTCATTTCCATATAAAGATGCTCCTTGAATTACAATGGGGTTGCATCTGGACAAACTCATCACAAATCCAAAGGGTTGTAACTCCAAAAAAATGCATTTAACATCACAGCTGAACATCATAGCTCAGCAGCACGATGCACTGTAGAGTATTTGTTTATCTTCAGCATCGCATGGCTCAATGAGGGCTGCAGCTCTTTGCTCCTGCCCAGTATCACAAGAGTGTCATGCAGCTTATCACTAGCCTGGGAAAAGACCAGACTTCAAAACCTGATGCATGCTTTCTTCTAAACATTTATCATTTTCTCACCATTGAAAATATAGTCATGCAAAATTGAAAAATCATAAATTGGGGAGCCGTCTGTACTGGCAACAGACTATCCAAGAAAGACATTACATAAATCTCATTTACAATAGCATCAAAATGAATGAAATAATTAGGAAAACATTTAAACAGAGAAGTGGAAGATCTGTATTGAATATTATAAGATGATGGAAGCAATTTAAAAAGTTCCACAAAAATGAAACAATGTCTTATGCTCAAGCATTGGAAAAATTAGTATGGTTAAAATGTTTATACTACCCAAAGCTATCTATACATGCAAAGCAAATTTTTCCCAAATTTCAATGGCATTTTCACATAAATATAGGAATCAATCCTGAAATTCACATTGAACCCAAACTCAAAAGACTCCAAATAACCTAAGCAATGAGAACAAAGAAGAAGAAAGCTGGATGCATTATATGCCATCATCTCAAGCTATATTGTAAACCTATAGTAATAAAAAATGTGGTACTGTTACAAAAGTAGACACATAGACTAGTTAAACAGAATGGATAGCTCAGAAATAAAACCACACCTATATGATCAACTGATCTTTGATAAAGGCACTAAGAATATAGGAAGAGATACCTTTAATATTACCTTCAGCAGTATTGAGAAAACAAGATATCCACGTGCAAAAGAGTGTAGCTGGATCCTTACCCTACACCATATACAGAAATTAGCTTCAAATGGACTAAACATTTAAGTGTGACTTTTGAAACCTTAAAATTCCTAAAAGAAAATGTAATGAGAAAAATCCTTATCATTGGTCATGACAAACATTCTTTTTTTAAAAAACCAGGGATCAACTTGAGCTGTACCCCCAGCCCAACAAAAATTCTTTTTAAAATGTGACACCAAATGCTCAAGCAACAAAAGAAAAACAGAAACATGTGAGAATACATCAAGCTAAGAAGCTTCTGCACCACAAAGAGAGCAATAAACAAAACGAAAGACAACCTAAGGAACTGGAAAAATATTTGCAAGTCGTACACCTGATAAGGGGTTAATATTCAAAATATATAAGGAACTCACCACAACAAATGAGCAGTCAGTGTATGCAGACGTGCTCAGCATCACTAATGACTAGGGAAATGCAAATAAAAGCATGACACTTTAAACTGCTAGAAGGCCTATAACCCAAAAGACAAAACGATTATTGGCAAGAGTGCAGAGAAAAGAACCCTTATGCATGGTTTGGATCATAAATTGGTGCAGCCAGAATGGAAAACAGTATGGAAGTGTCTCAAAAAAATTAAAAATAAGGCCAGGGATTTGGCTCAGTGGCACAAGTGCCTGCCTGGCAAACATGAGGTCATGAGTTCAATCTGCAGTACCAAAAAAAAAATTAAAAATAGAATTACCACATGTTCCATCAATCCCACTTCTGTGTATATAGCCACAGGGAATAAAAACAGTAAATCAAAGAGATATCTACATCTGCATTATCTCCATCTTCATCTCAGCAATATTGACAATAGCCAAGATATAGAAACAATCTAACTCGCCTATTGGTGAATGAAGGAATTAAAGAAAAGGCAATATATGTGAATATTAGTTAAATAATAAAGAAAATCTTATTGTTTATGACAACATGGGCGAAACTGCAGAGTCTTGTAAGTGGAATAAGCCAAACACAGAAAGACAACTTACTTGATGATCTCACTTGGGTGTGGAATCTGAAATTGTCACTCATAAAAGCAGAGAGTAGAATGTTGGTTGCTGGGGCCTGGGAGTGGATAGATGGCAGTCAAAAGAACCAACTCTCAGTTATAAGTCCTAGGGATATAATGTACAGCATGGGTGGTGATGCATGTGTTGATTCGATTGTGGTGATCTTTACACAACATGTATCCATATCAAATTATCACTCTGTATACATTTAATACATACAGTTGTCAAATAAACGTTTTTAAAATACAGCTCCCAGACCCAGTAGAATGTGGCCTTACTCCCAGCTATACGAAAGGCTAAGGCAGGAGCATGGCTTGATCCTGAGTTTGAGGCCAAGCTGGGCAACAAAGAAGGCAAAAGGAAAAAGTACAAAGAAGCAAAGTTTGAAGAATTTTAGATGAAAATAAAGGCAAGTATTTACTGGTCCTAGGGTAAGAAAAAACTCCTTAAACACAATGCAAAAAGAAAGCTGTAAACATAAAAGGGAGGGTCAAAACATATGATTATACTAATGGCAAAAGCAGAATTACTTCTGAACTTCTAGTGAACATAGGTAACCACCTTGGATAATAATTTTTTGTTTTATTGGTACCAGGGATTGAACTCACGACTGCATACTTGCAAGGCAGGCGCTTATGCCGCTGAGCTAAATCACCAGCCCCTGGATAATAATTTGATACTTACCAGTGATGCGGTTGGGTATGGTGGCACATGCTTGTAATCCCAGCACTTAGGAGGCTGAGGCAGGAGGATCGTGATAAGTTCAAAACCAGCCTGGGCTACAAAGTGAGTTCAAGGCCAGCCTGAACCATATAATGAAACCCTGTCTCAAAAAATACCAAACAAACAAAAAGATTTGCACAGCCAAGACTTAGAAGAAAAATGTGTATATGTGCACATGGAGATATAAAATATTCACAGCAGTATTATTTGTAGTAGCAAAAATAATAAACAGCAAAATCTGGAAACAACTCTAATTTCTAGAAATCAAACAATTGATAAATGATTAGTAACACATTGAGATATTCAATAAAGAAATTACCAGAAAACTACAAAGCAATATGCATTATGAACATAGAGGTAAAAATATGTGCAAAAATTGAGGCTACACATCTATATTCTATGTCCTAATCTCTTCTCCAATTGTGGACAAACCGTACCCAGAAGGGTTCTACAAAATACACATCTTGCCTGTTATGACCTGGATAGAAAATGTACCCCCAAAACCTTATACACTTATAGGTGAGGCTTTTGAAAGTGATTAGATCATGGGTCCAGAGCTTAATATGCTGTTAGAAGTTGGGCTCTGGTCAGGAGAGGCAGTCACTGGGATATGGCCTGGGACATGTGTCTTCCTCCCCAGTTCCTCACTTCACTCTCTAGTTCATGGCCACCGTGATGTGAGTAGCTCTACTCTGCGGCAGACCCTTCCACCATGCTGTTTCTGCAGTTGAGGTTACTAACCACGGACTGTAACTTCTGAAACTGTAAGCCAAATTAATCTTGCTTGTTTCAAAAAGAGAGAGAGGAGAGAGGGGAGAGGGGAGAGGGAAGAGGGGAGAAAGGAGAGGGGAGAGGGGAGAGGAGAGAGGAAAGAGGAAAGAGGAGAGAGGAGAGGAGAGAGAGAAAGAAAGAAGGAAAATATAGCAGAAAGAATGGACCAATACAATATGATACTAAAAACCAATGTCGATAAATATAGCATAATGTTGAACAAAATGTATAAAGCTATAGGAGGCTATTTGACATTGGTGTTCTTTTTAAAATGAAGTAAGCAAAACCAAACTATATACTGTTGAGAGATGCTTGCATACTAAAAAGAAAGAATAAAAAGCAAGAGAATGAGGATAAGAGGAGGTGCTGGGGTAAGGGCAGAGCACAAAGACAGATGTGAGTTCTTGGTAGTTCCTAGGTTGGGTGGTAGATTCACAGCTATTTATAATTTTAAAATGAACAAAGGCCTACATGGCCTGAGAATGACAAAGTGTCACAGAGACTTGCGATTAGCACAGTTAGTACAATCTGAGTCCCTGAGGTCTAGGAAGAAGGAGGGAAGCTTGGCACTTTGAAATAAACGTTTCCAAGCCCTGCCCACAAAACAATCCGAATTGTTGTTTTCAATCTACCATGTTTCCAGTAGTGCTTTCCTTCTCGAATGACATCAAACTAGACCAACTTTCTGCAGTAAGAAATGATTGACTTGGGAGCTGGGGATGTAGCTCAGAGGTACAGTGCCTGCTGGCAAGCACAAGGTCCTAAATTCAAATCCCAGTACCAAAAATAAAAAAATAAAAAAGAAAGAAATTCTTGACATAGTTCCAGGGGGTAATCACATTTCTGCCTAGACGGGAAAAGTTAACGGATAGCAGCTGTGACAGATGTGCTGAGGACAGTCTTGTAGCTATCTGGGTAATGGTTTGGCATTTAATTAGAGCATTAGGAAGCATGTTTCTCTCTTTCCTTCTCTAATGCATACCATACTGAAGAGAGAAATTAGATATAGAAAACACACCACGTAATCGAGTAATGTCTCATCTATCCAGCATTGCTAGAAGTGAGGTATTACTCTGATGTGAACTCCACACATGCTATAACCCCTTTTACATCATTCCACAGTGATATTTGCACACCAGTGTTTATAGAAGCATAGTTTGTAGTAGCTAAATCTTGGAAACAGCCCAAATGCCTATCAACTGATGAATGGATAAAGAAGAGTGGTTTATTTATACAATGGAGTACTGCTCAGCTCATAAAGAAGGATGAGCTTAAGACATTTCTAGCTAAACAGATGTACCTTGAAGCCTTTTTCTTAAGTAAAATAAGTCAGACACAGATGTGTAATACTGCATTGCTTCTCTGGTGTGAGAAACCGAAAGTGTATAAGCACCAAAATGTGTAATAGATATTTTGCAGTACGAAGAAAATGTTCATATGGGAAGGAGAACAAGAAAAGAAAAACATGATAACAAAAAAAGAAAAAATGGAAACAAAGCTTTTGTAAATGAGGAGGGAAAGAGGGGTTGAAAGGAGGTTAGGGGAATGGGCAAAGAAACAATGAAGTTATATCATGCACGGTATAAATTCCCTAAAATGAATGTGGTCATTACGTAGACCTCACTTGTACCGTATCCTCAATAGTAATCCCCTGTGAGCCCAAGACCAGCTTAAAAACCATTTTAGTCAATCTTGAGGAAATCTTGGCTTAGCGAACTTGTCTGCTTCTTAAAGAGAATGATATTCAAAGTATCCTCTTTCTGAAGCACTAGAGTCATCATGCTGAAATGGGCAGGCCCACAGGCTGCCGTCCAGAGCTCTTTGCTAAACATCCTCATTCGTGGGCTGATGGATTCATCACACACTTATGGAAAACCCAACAGGTGAAAAATGGAGAGTGCAGCAGGGACTCAAACCCTGCTCGCTTTCTCCAGCTATCTCAGTGCAAGGGGAGGAGAGCTGTGTCCACATGTGATGTGCCCTGAGCATGCTGGGCAGGGAGAAATCCCTTGCTGGGGGGTTCAAAGAAGGCTGCTTGGGAGAGGTGGGCTTTGTGTGGGGTCTTGGAAAATGGGAGGTTTGGAGATGGAAAGAAGGGCATTTGGGGCAGCAAATCCCAAGGCCTAGCATATACAGTAGGTACACAGTAAAAAATTGCTTGAAACACTGAATCAAAGTACGTACACCAAAAGTCAGGGTGTTTCAAGAGAAATGCAAGAATTCACTTCAGTTTGCATAAAATGAAACGAAAATCGGAAAGTTGGATAAACTGTGGAAGCCCTTGAATGGCACAATGAAGAATGAAGACTGTTTTTCCCCCCTAGGAAATAAAAACAAATTTTGAGGCAAGGATTTGGCAATTGTAATTATTATTTGAGGTAATTGGCAACAAGATCTTAACAATGGTCATATACCAAGAATTGAGAGGAGAGATACTAGGGAAGCAGAATTGCTAGCAGATTTCACTGGGTGGATGTAGGGAACAAGGCATAGAGAACAGATTAAAAAAATAGCATTTGATCTTGAGACTTTGAGGCTGATCTGACTATAAAAAATTAAAGCTGTGCAAGGGGGAGGGGACAGATTAGTGAGGGAAGTATGATAGTGTTTTTGAGAACACTGAGTTTCAGAATTAAAGTAAGGTACTTAGGTGGCATTTTCAGCTGGGCAGACAGAAGGAGCTCCTTAGAGATAGGAGGCCACCAAAAACATTTGGGAATGAGTACCATAGAGATCATAACCGAAGCCACATGAGATTGTCACTGGCCAAGACTGGAGAAAAGGCCAGCATTCCCACAGCCAAGGAGGCTTTTGTTTGTTATTGTTCCCCTAAAGATGTCAGTATAGTGTCTCTTGTTTTCTCTCAAATATGAAACTTATTAAGGACTTTTATGAAATAGTCATTGGATTTTCACAGCTCTATAGATACAGAGGAGGTAAGAGACTGACTAGTAGACGGATGTGATACGGTTCCAGCACCACATCAAAACTGAGGCTGAGTGACTTTTACCAATGGAAACATCCCTGGTGGAAGAAGCAGTCAGTGAGATGTTTGCCCACGAAGGGCACCCTGCTAAAATCAAGGCGACACCAGTGAGACATTTATGATCCTACTTTTTTTTCTGTAAACTTTCTTGATCCTGGTACTACCATTTCCACCTTAAGAGTCTAGTCCTGGGAATGTCAGAGGATCATGCACCCCATTGGTTGAGCGATTTGTAGATACGGTCACAGTCTGAAGCAATACTTTTTAGGTTATACGTGCCTCCTTAAGAGAGGATCCCAAGAACTTAGCTTTCTATCTCTTCCTGCTCTCCGAGCCTTGCACAAATATAGCATCTCATATTGTGCGGTATAATCTGGTCTGTTGTAATATCATCTCAATTAATCTCCCACATTTTTTCCATGCATAGATTCATTTAACAAGCCTCTCTGGAGTAACCATGCTGCACAGGGCCCTGGGCTAGGTGATTGCTCCCAGAGATACTAATAGAGCTCAGGACCTCAGAAGTAGGCTTATTTGAAGCAGCTCTAGATCTATAAGGAAAGAAAGAGAAGAAACCCAACATCAAACCCACTGGAGGATGAGAAAGAATGCCATGGGACCACACGAAAGAGTACTCATCCCACAGGGATAGACAGGGTGAGAGTCACAGAAGAGAGATCTTAGAGTAGAATAGGAGCAAAACAAGAGGAAGCAATGACCCTCTGGGCACGGAAGCGACTGGAGAATTGACAGGCATTGGTCTGCATTGGAACTGCACTAACCCCAGTAAGACCAGATGACCCATTGGGTCAGAGAGAGAAGGAAAGGAGGTGAGCAGAAACACTCGGGAACCAGCATGCTGTGGCACACATCCTGAGTAAGGACATGCAAGCAATGGGAAGCCACTGAGAAGTGTGAAGTTGAGAGGGATGACTTGGTGGAATCACTGACTTCATGATCAATGGAGGAGACTCAATTGCTGTCTACTTCAAAGGCTAGAAACATTCCTTATTGTTTCCCAGCATGGCCCTTCTAATTTTGTTTCAGCCTCGCTTTGACCTGCAGTTCCATTTTCTGTTGGTAACCCTACTTCTGATCCTCCCAGGAGATCTCGAATTGAGAATCTCATCTCTTCCACAGTATCTGTGTCTTAGACTTGCCTCTCTGGTTAACACTAGAGGCTAAGACCATTTAGGATACAATACTGAACTCTGGCTAGACCACATTTAGTAACCTTTCACTGGCTCTTGCTTCATGGTATCAGGAAAAATAGACTAAAGATCAAAGCAGTACAATTGAAACAAGACTTTCCCAGAGTTTATGTTAATACTGTGTTATGGGGCCTTTGGGGCAACTACACTGTAGTGCCTAGCAACAGACCGAGCCTTAGAGTAGCACTGGCTTATGTATTTTCAGACTTCAGATAGTAAGAAAGCCATGGTGTGGGGTCAACTTCAAGAGCACTTCCAGATAATGCTGAAGATAGTG